>JAQFVV010000179.1:1438136-1609854 GCA_028023455.1 Epiperipatus broadwayi | reverse complement strand
GCAAATGTGGTCAGTTAGATATTGTA
This sequence comes from Epiperipatus broadwayi, assembly GCA_028023455.1. NCBI lineage: Eukaryota > Metazoa > Onychophora > Udeonychophora > Euonychophora > Peripatidae > Epiperipatus > Epiperipatus broadwayi. Next base: position 1,609,828 of record JAQFVV010000179.1, on the reverse strand, counting down.
ACATTTTCATATTACTAGGCCTTTACACGCTAATATAAACTGTGCGTGAGTTGATCAAGCTATGTCAAAAAAGAAGAAAGTAATATTTCTATTCTAAAAACATAGCTATATTTCCTGATCAACTCGGCCTAGAATTATTGCTAAGTACAATCGTGAGCTGACTCAGTTTTTAATTTCTACATGAGGGCGCCAGAGTCGTTAGACCCACTGAGTTGGCATCAAACATATTGTAACTCGTAAACTAAACAGAAAAAAAATGCTTTTAAACTAATCGGAATTGCATCATACCGTAACGAGAACTATTTTCTCCTTTTTGATTATTATTCCTGGGCTTGTTTAAATATATTGGCAAGGTAAATTCCATTTTAAATCCCACTAAACTAATAATAAATTTAATACTAAAAAAAAAAACAACTATTATTAATAACGCACAATGAAAAGGTTGATAAAAGTAAAATCTCTTTTATTCTAACAAACTAAACATATTTATAAGTTAAATTACGAATTAATTAAACAGGAAAGTACACACACACCAATCCAGATAATGAATCGATTAACAAAAACAGATTAAGCAATTAAAGCAATTTAATAATGTCCCAAGATCTTGTATAAAATTCTTTATTAGAAAGTCCCTTGAATACGAAAAGTCTATATCAGGATGGTAGTCTAAGCTTAGATAAATAATTTTTTGCAAACTTTTAAGTCACTATCAGGAAAATTTATTCTTAACTCACCAGTAAGTTCATGTAGGTTTATGGGATCCCAGATCATGAGAATTTCCATTGGTCTCTCCTGCCGGCGTCTTCCATTATTGTTCCATTCTATAGCTGGAGAAAAGGCACGGTTGTAGTGACCCTTTTATTGCAAAAAGAGGTCTTCACAAGTCCTGTTTCCAAGCTTGCATGACAGTTTGGTACAGCAAGGGGCATACCTGTGTAGAAGTATATCTCTTGCCACAGGTTATGCTCGCGGAAACCTCCAACTTTTAGAGACGTAACTAGAAGTTAAAGAGAAGACCCAGATTGAAGTTGTCATCTCCTTTTTATATCGCGCTTCATTTTTGGAACTTCTGCACACTCTTTTGTCTTTTTATCAGCATATAAGATAATAATCTTATACACTCTCTCTTAAATTTAAGTTACAAAGTTCTCTTTTTTTTTTTTAGCATTATTCTTCCATCTTTAATTAGCTAAAATATTTTTCTTTTAGCTTATACTTTTGGAATTCTTTTAATTTATCTGGATTAGTAATCTGTATGTCATTTACTCTTTCCAATTAGATAAAAAAAAATAAGAATGACAATTTTAACCTTCATTGCACGTTTTAACAAAAATTATACTAATCAAAAAAAAATTTAAATTTAATTTTTCAGCTTTTACCAAATGCCAATATATTTGTAACGTATATAAATAAACGTTACAATATATATCTTATAGATATATCTGCTGGCTTGGATTCAGGTGCTCTTTGAGTACTCTCTTCTGTGCTTAAGGTTCTGTGGTGGAGCAATACATTAATTGCGAGGGATTAATAATAAATATTGTATTATATTTTGTACAGAAGTTATAATTTTATTAAAGAATGAAAGTACATAGTTTGTGTTTATTCCATCAAAGGATTTTATTTCTTTTTAATTTTTTTGGTGTATATATATATATATATGTCCACAGATGGCGTCCTACCAAGACTGCCAATCAAGCGTATGTTTGTTTACATAAACGTCAGAGTAGTTAGTATTCACTATCTCTAACTATAATTCCACTTTCAGATCATGATTTCAAGCTATTTGCTATCGTCAGTGAAAGACAGGAATAAAGAAACTAGATCTGAATACAAACTCTGAGCGTTTATGAAACAATTTCTATTCAGCTTGCAAGCGTGAATTTTTTAGACACGTAATGTCTTCAAACTCAGCATAGCAAACCAGATAGCTACATGGGTCTGATCTCAGTTCAGCATCACCACATAGTAGAAGCCTCTGCAATCTATATCATTGCAAGAAAGACCTCAAAGGTACATTTATGATAAACAAAAATGCAAGTTAAAAAAACTTGCTAACGCTTGTATTTATGTCCACAGATGGCGTCCTACCAAGACTGCCAATCAAGTGTATGTTTGTTTACATAAACGTCAGAGTAGTTAGTATTCACTACCTCTAACTATAATTCCACTTTCAGATCATGATTTCAAGCTATTTGCTATCGTCAGTGAAAGACAGGAATAAAGAAACTAGATCTGAATACAAACTCTGAGCGTTTATGAAACAATTTCTATTCAGCTTGCAAGCGTGAATTTTTTAGACACGTAATGTCTTCAAACTCAGCATAGCAAACCAGATAGCTACATGGGTCTGATCTCAGTTCAGCATCACCACATAGTAGAAGCCTCTGCAATCTATATCATTGCAAGAAAGACCTCAAAGGTACATTTATGATAAACAAAAATGCAAGTTAAAAAACTTGCTAACGCTTGTATTTATGTCCACAGATGGCATGTCTTGGTAGGACGCCATCTGTGGACATAAATACAAGCGTTAGCAAGTTTTTTAACTTGCATTTTTGTTTATCATAAATGTACCTTTGAGGTCTTTCTTGCAATGATATAGATTGCAGAGGCTTCTACTATGTGGTGATGCTGAACTGAGATCAGACCCATGTAGCTATCTGGTTTGCTATGCTGAGTTTGAAGACATTACGTGTCTAAAAAATTCACGCTTGCAAGCTGAATAGAAATTGTTTCATAAACGCTCAGAGTTTGTATTCAGATCTAGTTTCTTTATTCCTGTCTTTCACTGACGATAGCAAATAGCTTGAAATCATGATCTGAAAGTGGAATTATAGTTAGAGATAGTGAATACTAACTACTCTGACGTTTATGTAAACAAACATACGCTTGATTGGCAGTCTTGGTAGGACGCCATCTGTGGACATAAATACAAGCGTTAGCAAGTTTTTTAACTTGCATTTTTGTTTATCATAAATGTACCTTTGAGGTCTTTCTTGCAATGATATAGATTGCAGAGGCTTCTACTATGTGGTGATGCTGAATTGAGATCAGACCCATGTAGCTATCTGGTTTGCTATGCTGAGTTTGAAGACATTACATGTCTAAAAAATTCACGCTTGCAAGCTGAATAGAAATTGTTTCATAAACGCTCAGAGTTTGTATTCAGATCTAGTTTCTTTATTCCTGTCTTTCACTGACGATAGCAAATAGCTTGAAATCATGATCTGAAAGTGGAATTATAGTTAGAGATAGTGAATACTAACTACTCTGACGTTTATGTAAACAAACATACGCTTGATTGGCAGTCTTGGTAGGACGCCATCTGTGGACATAAATACAAGCGTTAGCAAGTTTTTTAACTTGCATTTTTGTTTATCATAAATGTACCTTTGAGGTCTTTCTTGCAATGATATAGATTGCAGAGGCTTCTACTATGTGGTGATGCTGAACTGAGATCAGACCCATGTAGCTATCTGGTTTGCTATGCTGAGTTTGAAGACATTACGTGTCTAAAAATTCACGCTTGCAAGCTGAATAGAAATTGTTTCATAAACGCTCAGAGTTTGTATTCAGATCTAGTTTCTTTATTCCTGTCTTTCACTGACGATAGCAAATAGCTTGAAATCATGATCTGAAAGTGGAATTATAGTTAGAGATAGTGAATACTAACTACTCTGACGTTTATGTAAACAAACATACGCTTGATTGGCAGTCTTGGTAGGACGCCATCTGTGGACATAAATACAAGCGTTAGCAAGTTTTTTAACTTGCATTTTTGTTTATCATAAATGTACCTTTGAGGTCTTTCTTGCAATGATATAGATTGCAGAGGCTTCTACTATGTGGTGATGCTGAACTGAGATCAGACCCATGTAGCTATCTGGTTTGCTATGCTGAGTTTGAAGACATTACGTGTCTAAAAAATTCATGCTTGCAAGCTGAATAGAAATTGTTTCATAAACGCTCAGAGTTTGTATTCAGATCTAGTTTCTTTATTCCTGTCTTTCACTGACGATAGCAAATAGCTTGAAATCATGATCTGAAAGTGGAATTATAGTTAGAGATAGTGAATACTAACTACTCTGACGTTTATGTAAACAAACATACGCTTGATTGGCAGTCTTGGTAGGACGCCATCTGTGGACATAAATACAAGCGTTAGCAAGTTTTTTAACTTGCATTTTTGTTTATCATAAATGTACCTTTGAGGTCTTTCTTGCAATGATATAGATTGCAGAGGCTTCTACTATGTGGTGATGCTGAACTGAGATCAGACCCATGTAGCTATCTGGTTTGCTATGCTGAGTTTGAAGACATTACGTGTCTAAAAAATTCACGCTTGCAAGCTGAATAGAAATTGTTTCATAAACGCTCAGAGTTTGTATTCAGATCTAGTTTCTTTATTCCTGTCTTTCACTGAAGATAGCAAATAGCTTGAAATCATGATCTGAAAGTGGAATTATAGTTAGAGATAGTGAATACTAACTACTCTGACGTTTATGTAAACAAAACATACGCTTGATTGGCAGTCTTGGTAGGACGCCATCTGTGGACATAAATACAAGCGTTAGCAAGTTTTTTAACTTGCATTTTTGTTTATCATAAATGTACCTTTGAGGTCTTTCTTGCAATGATATAGATTGCAGAGGCTTCTACTATGTGGTGATGCTGAACTGAGATCAGACCCATGTAGCTATCTGGTTTGCTATGCTGAGTTTGAAGACATTACGTGTCTAAAAAATTCACGCTTGCAAGCTGAATAGAAATTGTTTCATAAACGCTCAGAGTTTGTATTCAGATCTAGTTTCTTTATTCCTGTCTTTCACTGACGATAGCAAATAGCTTGAAATCATGATCTGAAAGTGGAATTATAGTTAGAGATAGTGAATACTAACTACTCTGACGTTTATGTAAACAAACATACGCTTGATTGGCAGTCTTGGTAGGACGCCATCTGTGGACATAAATACAAGCGTTAGCAAGTTTTTTAACTTGCATTTTTATCATATATATATATATAACAAAATAAATGTCCACTAATATCAATAATACAATAACGAAACTTAAATATATTCCAAACAACGGTAAGCAATTTATAATACAATATAAATAAAAACTCAATAAAAACTCATAAAGAAATATTTTCGATTATATTCATAATCATTTTCAACTCAACTGTAGCAGTGAAAACATTGGTTGTGTTTTAGAGTTTTCCATTTTTTGACAAGTCTGGTTGAGTTGTAAATTTCTGGTAATTTTGATATATATATATATATAATATGTAAAAAATCAACATTTGCAGTAAATAAACAAAATATTACATATTAAATATAAATCTACTTTACAAAAAAGAAACTATAAAATAAAAATAATATCATAATAAGCAGGGTGATGATTTTATTTAATTAAGATTCACTAGATTTCAAGGCCTTATATTAGCAATTATTTCAATCTGACAAAAATTAAAAAAAAAATTAATTAAATTTAATCACTCTATATCAAATTGTAAATATATTTACCATACTTACAACTACCAGAACATAATAAATGCGTAATGTAAAAAAAGTCGTTTAAGAACATTCAAATTAAAACATTAAAAAGTCTAATGATATAAGCAAAAAACAAACCGGTATCAAACCCAACTCAGTCATATATTCATAACCAATGGCTTTTAGAATTCATATTTCAAACTATATAAATTTATATATATATATATATATATATATATATATATATATATATATATATATATATGCATTTTTGTTTCTAAATGTGTTTAAAAATACAACAAAGTATTCAATAACATTAAAAGTTCTAAAAGATTAAATTATATATGTGATACATTGGATATTTAACAGATCTGTTCCATTTATCTAATCTAATTCTATTGCACATGATATTGGAGCACACCAATGGTGTATATCAGATTGTTTTCTTATTTGCATGTTGTTAAATTGTCTTTACATTTTTACAATTTAGATTAGCTTGAATCTTTAGTGATTATTAATTATCATCATTAGAAATACTTAATATTGAGAATAATCATTCTAATTTTTAAAATAATGGCTACTATGCAAGTAATCATTGAATCAAAATGAAATTCACTCATTGTCGCTTCAATACCTGACACCTTGTTAAGGTATCATTTGACTTTTTTCACAAATAATACATCTTTCTGAAAGATTTCAATATATTTAGTTGTATACTATCTTTAGGAAAATATATCCAAAGAAAATCAATTAATAAATCAGCTTTGAGATATCCTTTATAACATAAATGAGATGTTGCTGAATCACAAAAACTTGTTCAGTATTCAACATAAAATGTTATTTAAATCAATATGTTAATATTTATTTACTTCTCATGCCAAGACTAGTCTAATGAAGACTTGCCCTTACAATCATCAAAATAACATTTAGAAGATTGAAAAGCATAGAAACTTGTAAGTATCCTTAAATAATTTTTCCCAGTATCTTATATGTTGTGATGAAAGAAGATTGTGGTGCACTTCTGTGTAATAAATCTAATAGAATTGAAGCAATAATGTCATTTTAATGAAATACCTTATCTTTTGTATTACTGAATGCAGAATAAGTGAATAGGATCTATACTACCTCTCAACATAGAAATCTGTCTATCTATCTAAAAAGCTATCAAGGTATTTAAATTGTTTTATTTATTTATAACTACCCATTTTTCCTTCATTAAGTGGTAACGCACTAAAAATATTTTTTGGATCATCCATTGAAATAATAAAATTAAAATAATTATGGGTTTGTATCAAACTAGAATTAAAAAATATAAAATTCTGTTTATTGTTTTTTTTTACTCACTTCATATTAAGAGCATGAAAATTGCATTTATGAAAAATCCTTTCGAACTGCTTCATACATAAATGTCTGTTTTTTATTATCCTTTTAGTAAAGTATTTCAGAGAATGATGTAGAAGTGTATTATATAGATCAACATCAAAATACTTTTTCTATTATTATTTTGATGCCATCTTTTGTAGGCATGAGTAACCAATTTTACTAAGTTGCAGAGCTATCTTAATATAAACCAAGCAATGATTATAGATATATGTGTGGGAGGTGATGATCTAGACTAACTGATAAGTGCTGTTTTAGCATGAAATACGTGTATTGGAGATCATTTACTTTTTCACATATAAGTAATCATGTGTTCGATTATATTGGGTAGAGTGGTTGACCGTAGGGAGCTTGCAAGTCTGGGTTCAAACCTCCTTTAATTACAATCCCATTTTATGTAATAGGAATTAATAAACACTACTACCATTTGATGAGCAACTGATTACTTAAATTAATAATAAATAATACTAAAGTAAAAGAGAAAAAGATCTTTATACTAAGAATAAATTAGCATTACCTTATTATGAAGTAACTTCAATAATTTGTTAATTTAAAACGTTTACACATTTTTTTTGCTTAACTATAGTTCATGCTTATACAGTGTATATATATATATATATATATATATATATATATACTGTATATATATATATATATATATATATATATATAAATAACTACAACCATTAAATGTCTGTATTTTTAAATTATATAATAATAATTCAAACAAATATATTTAACACAGTATTCAAAATTAAATAATATATTCTTTACCAGAAGTACTTTCAATTGTTTCACTGACAATCTTTTTCAACTGTTAATACAAACGTACAAAAAATAAAAACTTGCATTACCCATCATTCAATCTATTCAAATTTCTTATATATATATATATATATATATATATAAGAAAATGTAGGCAGGATTTCAATGTTCGGTTGTTTTGTTTTTTTTTTGCGGATTTAAAAAAAAAAAACAGACTTTATTAATATTAAACGCCATCTAAAAAGTTTTTCTTCTTAAATTTTAAAAATGTTCGTGAATATTTTAGTACACACAAATAAGAAAGCATAATATAAATTTGCTTTTACAATAAGATGGAAATACTTCGAGAGATGTATTTATTTATTTAGCTAACAGCATTTTATGGAATATTTTAAGCATTGAAAATGTATATAAAAAGGTTCCGGTAACTATTTGAATATTAAAAGAAATATGATTCATATTCAGGGGTAAATTGAAAATCGTTGCTACTAAAATTTGTTGATAAAAATTAAAAGAGGCATCTATATAGATAAATATAATTGAGCTATATAAATATTTATATTTACTTTGTTGAAAACTTAAGAAGTCAAGTTATGCCATTATGATACATACAATTTTTAGGGTAAAATTTGTAAGTTATTTCCATATGGATTTGTAAACTTCAAATTCTATTATTATTATTATTATTATTACTATTATCAGCATTCGATATGTAATATATTAAATATTTCTCTTAAAGATTTAAGTATATAGATATGAAAATATAATCAAATGATTAGTCTTAATTATCATTAGTAATACAGAATAACTTCCTTAATATAATAAGTATATTCTGGCATATTTACTAAGAATATATTTTGAAATTTTTTTTTTCATTTTAATGTCAAATATCATTAAACAGGCAAAACTCTCCATACAGTAGTGCCACCTGTGCCGACCAGAGTAATCAATGGATGACAGAAGGCATAATAACAGTTATGTGCTAGCATTAGAGATGGTGATCATGTGATGTCAAATATCATGTGATAGAGTACAGTGAAAAATTCACATTCTTTAAAGTTATTTTTTATGAGTGAAAATTTTCACACCCTCTCCAACAATTAAAGAGAACAATAAACATAAAAGAGATAAAAAAACATAATTCATTTTATAAATATTTCTGTGTCTTCATCTGAAAGTTATCTGCAGGTTTTTGACTAACAGTCAATTTCTCAGAGATTCATAAAATGTAATAATCTGCATGCAAAATATAAAAAAATTGGTATTAAAATAATAAAATCTCAAAGAAATTTGTTGGCACTGTAGTTATGTATAAATACCATTGTAGGACTATTTTTCCTTACATTATTACTTAATATTTTATGTACTATTTTGTTTCTATTTTAATATATGTTCAATATTTCCAGGGAAATTATATATAGTTGTGATTTTAAAAAAGACAATAAATCTCAATTTTTAAGAGAACTTTAACTTATATGCATATTGAATACCTAAAGTATTCTGTCAAAGTACTGAATTTCTGATGTTGGTATAATAATAAAAGAAATTCAAATTTCTATTCAAATGGATGTTTCTATCTATAAGGTCGATTTGAATCTAGGTTATAAGACTAATTTTTTTTCAGATAGATGAACGATGTCTACTCCTCTAAGGGCATTTACTATTGATTAGTAGATATCTAAAAGATAAAACAAAAGAAATTATCAAATTTTCATCACGTAAAAATTAATAAACATTGTGAATTTCTATTTCACTCTTTTTATGAAAGTATTATATAGTGACATTTACACTGTGCTGTGGTTATTTAAAAATTGCATTACACACACCTGTATTTCAAATGTTTGAAATTAAGCCTTCATAATTCAACTTTTTATGGATGTTTTATTTGGAATTGTTGAGATACAGGTAATGCTGTTTGAAGATGTAATGTTAGATGATGTCATGTTTTCCTATTTTCATTGGTTCAATAGTTTTATATACTGTGTGTGCGCACACACACACACACACACATATATATATATATATATATATATATATATATATATATATATATATATATATATATGATTGCTTTCATGAATATATATATATATTCATGATATCAATCAACACTTAAACAATACCAATATCATTAACAATCAACAATCTCAAACAGTTGTCAAGGCAATTTCTTGTAATCGATAAAGATGGAAATCTACCTCTATAATCTAATATCTTCCATAAGGATACTAAAGATTTCAACCTCAGAAAGTGAAATTATTAATACAAAGAAGGCTAAATAAATCTCATTAAACAGATAAATATAACCTATTCTAAAAGCAGACTAACAAATAGTCAATTATAACTTTCACATTAAAGATGACTGTTGCAATTTCATGGAAGAATAGACTTCACATTATTTTTTTCTGTGAAATATTTTATATCATAGTTACCATGTACCTTTGACAAAAATGGTTTTTTCATCCTTAAATGGCACATCAGGAACATAAAGGAAATCAACATTTTTTCAGGATATTTTGTAAGTCTAATCAAAATATCTTTAAATGATTTAGAGTATTTTCCATCAATTAATCACAAACAATCATTTAGTGGTGAAAATATTCAAATTAGTATATATATATCAAAATACTACATCGAGTTATAAATAATGAATAATGCTGCATAATCATAATCCATAATTACATGCTGACAAATAAAGCTTATTTTAAATCAGCAATATTCGGACTTGATCTATACTTCATTAAACAGAGTTCAAACTCATCAGTGACTTGAGTAGCATTTGCCATGCTTTTGATATTTAATTTTAGGTCACCCAAAGAATCTTACAATTTCTGTCAAAATATTGATTATATCAAAATCTTTCAGAAACTTTTTCAAATGCTTGTTAACATGTGTGATATAATGACAACTTGGTTTTATTTTGTCACCATGTGAATTGTGTGATTATCATACTTACATATATATTCTGACACAATTTAACATATGGCTTACCAACCTTTTAGATAAATAGATTTATGGCTATAGGTTGTTATATTATTATTATCATGTATTATTATTATTACAAATATAGATTCTAAATATTATTAAAATCAATAAGTATATTATTTTAAATAGAATTTATCTGTCTTTTCATTTATGCACAACAGTTTGAAAATGTTGATTGTTATTGATATTGGGAATGTCTCAGTGTTGACTGGCTTTTAATGATATATATTCATATAGAAGCAATGCATATCGCTAGCTAAAATCTATATAAAATATTTGAAATGCTTAATAGCTATAATTTTCCAGCCACTACACTTGTTTTAAAATTCGAGCATTCATTATAGTGCTAAAATGCGAGCATAATATATTTCAAATATATTATTTATATAAATTACAATCTTAAATATTTAAGATAGATTCAAGATAATTCAATGTAATCTCCATTAAACAACATGATAAAATCTCTCTCAAGTATTCATGCCCAAATCATTAATTTTTTTGCTACAGGAAAATAAAATTCCTGTTACCAAAATGTGTAAGATTTCATCTTGCTATTTTTATAAAAAATACATCAGATGATGTTGAATTTATATATGTACATTTTAATGGAATGAACCCCTGCAACACAACTTATAAACAATCTTGAATAAATTATCCTCATTCATTTAAACCGCTCATACTTTTTGCATCAAACATGATTACTTCTGATTAATCTCTATTACCATATCAACAAGCAGTTAGACCAGAGAATCCTATGAAGTACATTCATAAAATTACAGCCATAATTAAGTTATAAAAATTTATTAATAATCCTGGTTACTGGACCATTGCCCTGTTGGACCATGCTCATCCTTATTTACATGACACCAAATATAAATCTGTTATTTCTCACAAATTGACTGTTAGTTTGATCATGTCAAGCATATTAAGGCAATAATCTAATATAGACAAATATGTTATATGCTGACTAAACACAAATTATGTATTTCAAGATTGTAATGTTTTAATAACACAGTAAGTGATCATTGACTAATGGGATGTAAGATAAGTAAGTGTTAATGTAAAATTAAAGACAAAAATTATTAAAGCAAACATTATTTACAGTTCAAATTCCTAACCTAATATTTTTTTTTAAAATATCCATTAACAATATTATACCTGTATATACATGTATTCAAATTTACATATGATTGTTCATATGCTTAATGAAGTGACTTCTTTCTTCTTTATAACTAAATGAATGCATTTTCAGTACTCATCAAAATCCCTGATTATGGTGAGCTTCAACAAAAGTGCACTTAGCTTTAGATTATAAAGAAAAAAATCACTTTGTTACGCATATGTTCAATGCAAAGTGGAATTACAAATACAAACAAACCAAATAAATATTATATATATATATATATATATATATATATATATATATATATATATATATATATATATATAATAAAGTCTATTCTAGATGTCAACCAATATCAACATATGCTTCTAAAGTGCAGATAAAATAAAGCTTTAGGTTTCTAGTAAGAGAGCTAAAACTTAAGAAAACATATGAAAAAGAATTCCTCATGTTAGCATTTTCTGCCAAAAATACAAATATTATTATCCCAAAATAATATTAATTCTTATAATAAATATATTAAATTGTAATTAAATAATAATAATAATAATAATAATAATAATAATAATAATAATAATAATAATAACAACAACAACAACAACAACAACAACAGCCGCAACTTGTAAATGGATATTGTATCGGTCAAAACATGTTTATCCATCTAACATGAGCTGGAACTCACAAAATGTACTTCAAACCCAGTCTAGCCTGAGATTTAGGTCAGGGACCAGCCTGAATTCGAACCCACTCTCTAAGCCCCAGATCAAACACCTAATGAATAACATAATACTGATACCACATGAGAATTAATTTTAATTTGGCCGACTAGCAAAGCTGAGCAACACAATGAGACATCTGTTACCTATGACTAAAGAAATATATATATATATATCAGTATGGCTGTACATTTGGAAATGGAGAAAAGAGAAATTCAAACTACTCAAATAAGTTAGACAATAAAATATAGTTTAATATAATGACAAATTGTTTACATACGTTATGACTTAATTGCATACATTAGTATGTGCTTGAATGAGCAAGCGGTAGATGATTACATAGTGTCATTCATGCTATTATTTTTCATATGCTCTTTATTAGCTAAATAATATATTATAAATAAACACACATCTTTGGTGTGTCCAATATTCATATGCCAATCGATTATTAGAAAGAATTACATAATATTGCTATTAATGCTTTGGATTACGGTCAGAAACGTGGTGACTAACATTATTACTTCGGTGAGCATTCTGAGATTCATTACAGATATAATAAAAACTATTTTCACACCACTGAAGTCGTGAAAATAAATAAAATACATTTGAAAACATATTTGAAAATGACATTTGATTATATGACAAAATATTTAATGAAACTTCGGTTAATTAGCGCTGGTAAGAAGAACACTTTATTTTTCCCAAGAACTAAAATAGTATTAGTAATTAATCTAGCTAGTAATATTTGGCATTTATATATATATATATATATATATATATATATATATATAAATATTACTATATATATATATATATATATATATATATATATATATTGAGCAGAGCACACTTTTAATATTAGAGCATTAAAACTGGGTCATGAAGCAAAAGAAATAATAATACGAAAAAGTTTGCGGCGCTGACATAATAGCCTAAAAATAACTAACAGGAAAAGGTTGTGCTTCTGGATGAAAATGAAGTGGATGGGCATGCCGTGGTCATCGCCAATGTGCAGGCCTTTGATACGAAGAGAGTGGGTAGACATAGAGTGTGCCAGACTTAGGGATCACTGCCAGAGGCCTTTTTATATGAAGAAGTGATATGCATAGTGTGTGTCAAACTTACGGGATCACTGCCAGAGACATTTTATACGAAATAAGTGGATATAATGAGAAATCTATGGGTTCGATCTTGTCATAACCCCCAGATTAGAAGCACATATATATAAACACGAAGATAAGGCCGAATGTCAGTAACACAGTACGGATAAATATCACTAATGACATGAAATATAATTTACTGCTTTAAAATAGATGACCCTTGCTTGAATGCCATAATTTATATAAATAATATGCTATGCAGTTATATATATAGAGAGAGATATTTAGATTAAAAAAATATACATGAAGATTTTATTTAGTAATAGAAACATTAAGATTTACCCCCATCCCTTTTTTTGCTATTTAAAATAAATCAATCCCACCTTAGTTGATTTTACAACAACTGGAATATATAAGTACTGTATTTGATATTTTAAGAGTAAGTAAAAATAAAACTAGCAGTTATATATAGAAAACAATTAATAAGCCACCCTTTCAGAATTGAATAATATTTATAAAATAAATAAGGTTTCAAAGCATTAATTAGCTTGAGTTCTGGATTCACCCTGGGAAGAAAATCCAGAGTTAAACAAATATATTTTTATACTAAAACATAAATAAAATGTTGACTAGAACAACAATCTGGCGAGTATATTAATTAGCAATACATTATATTTTAAAAGAACATTATTAAACTTAATTAATGAAGGCTTACTTAAAAAGAAGAAAGGATTTTAGAAAATTCAAATCATCAGATTGTGTGAGATTGGCATATTAATAAATAAAATAGACATATAAAATCAAGTAATGAATAACTATAAATCAAAGACCACACCAAAATTAAAAAATGTTAGAGCATATGAGATAGAATTAAATTTATAGAAATTATTTGAGAGGCAATTACATATTAGAACAATTACAAAATTAAATTATACATTAGGAGAAATTGATAGTAGAGTTTGAGATTAGTTAGACTAGTTTTATTTGTGGCCTGAAAATTTACCTTACACATATTATAAGAGTCCATATTTTAAAGTCTGATCATGCATGGCAATTGATTCTTAAATAACAGCAGGCTGTTATTCAGCATTCCATGATTCTCCAGTCAGGCTTTACTTCATTTCAGGGTAGCAGAATATTACGGCAGTGGAAGACGATCCACAAGGGTCGGGAAAAGCTTTCTACTAGCCCATTTTTAAGTTTCAAGTGACGTGTAATATGTTTACAATCAGTTCTCACAATAGTAGCTAATCTAATCTGTGACTCAAAATTCAGACATTTTATACTTTTTTTTATCGATTGTTTTTGAAGATGCAACAGTAAGATAACATCCAAAAATAAATTCAAATCTATTTCCAGATTAGAAATAGATTTGAGAACATGTTTATAACAAAAGTATCTTTAATCTTAATCCCATTTTATTTTAAGTAAAACTTTAATTAAAATACCTACCCCATATTAAAACAATAGTGCTTCCAACCCTTTAATTATTTTTAGACAATTAACTGTAGCATCTTCCATATTGGATTTTACAAAATATACAGTTTAAAAGAAAAAATACTTTAAAAAGATAAAGTTTAAAAATGATGCATAATAAAATATTTACAAAAAATCAATATTTTGTTAGTATTTTGCTCCTATATATATATGAAAGACAAAAAACAAGTTAAAAACTTGCTAATGCTTGTCTTTATGTCAACAGATGGCATTCTACCAAAAACACCATCAAGCATTTGTTTTTGGTAGAACGCCATCTGTTGACATAAATACAAGCATTAGCAAGTTTTTAACTTGTTTTTTGTTGTTCATAAATGTACCTTTGACGTCTTTCTAGCAATTATATATATTGCAGAGGCTTCTACTATGTGGTGATGCTGAACTGAGATCAGACCCATGTAGCTATCTGGTTTGCTATGCTGAGTTTGAAGACATTACATGTCTAAAAGATTCACACTTGCAAGCTGAATAGAAACTGTTTCATAAATGCTCAGAGTTTGTGTTTATATCTAGTTTCTAAAATTCCTGTCTTTCACTGACAATAGCAAATAGCTTGAAATCATGAACTGAAAGTGAAATTAAAGTTAGAGATAGTGAATGCATGCTCTGACGTTTATGTAAGCAAATGCTTGACAATGTTTTTGGTAGAATGCCATCTGTTGACATATATATATATATTTATTTGAGCCACACCTATGTATTTTAATAAAAAGAATTAATAATCATAAAATTAATAATAATAAAAATGTTAATTCAAAAGTTAAAACTTTAAAACTTGGGGCGCATATCTCAAATGTATACATAAAATATAAATACATGACAAAAGGAGCAGGATGGAATATAGGGTTTAAACACAGGTTAGTAGGTGGAAACATGAAGCTCAATCTTAAGCTAAGATTGACTGCTTCAATATGGCCATTTTAACTCCAAAAAAACTAAAAATAAGAGAAGAGAGAAAAAAACAAAAACTATTCTATAAATAAGCATTATGATGACTTTATCAATCACAGTGTGAAATACACACATGTCAACCTATAGAACATAGTGCAATTTTTTGTGTGTGCACTTGGATATTTTACTTTGTTGCCTTTTCGTTTCTTCTAATAGAAAACTTTTTTTTTCTAATATACACCTACACACCACTTACAGTTAGACTTATTTGAGGATTCTCAATAACAATCTTCATAGATTTGTACCAACTATTTTGATTTACAATCAATTAATTGCTACAACAATCATAAAAAAATTGATTTTTTAATGAGTCATTTCTAAAATGGTCACCATTTTGTAAGCTATCATAGAATAATGACTTTATGTCACCCAAAAGCAAAATGGAAACATTCATACTAAATATATACACTGTACAAAATTTATTCATTATATATAGTATATTATAAAATATTATTATATATAGTATTTTGATTATAAAATTAAAATATGATTAATGTGCAATACTTTATCTATATAATCTCACAAGATAATTAATGTATTCATTAAGGATATATCCAAAATTAATAATTGCATTGTTAATGATTACAAAATCAAAACAAATAAGTTTCACCCAGTACAATAAGTAATCCAAAGCTTGATGTACTACAATCAAATACACTAAAATTAAATATTTTAAATTGTGTCAATTAACTTAAAAACTGTACATTTTGTTCATTTTTATAAAAAAAAAATTTAGGAATAGTATTTTGCTTGTGTAAAAATTATCATCATCATAATTGTAAATTTAATTATTTAAATTGCAAATTATTTTGGAAGAAAATGATTTTATGCATTGAAAAAATTACTAAATATAGATTAGCAATATTATTTACTTTACAATATTTTCTTAATTTTAAATCATAATATCAAACTTTGTTATTTCAAACATAAAAAAATACAGCACCAAAAAAAATACAAATTTCATTCAGCATAAAAATAAAAATACATTTTGGTCCAGTATAGTAGTATTAATAATTGAATTTTAAATTGTGTGCTCTATTAGCTAAAATATTTAATCAACTAATTTTAAATTAAATTTTTCAATCAATTCAAAATGCTATAATTGTAAATCTAAAGTATTTTCAGTAAATAAAAAAAGGATATGAAGAAAGAGATTTCATAAATTATGCAATTAATAATCACCTTTATATGAAGTTAAAAATAATATATATATATATATATATATTGTAACAGATGGGGTTCATATACAATTTGAACACCATCTGTTACATATATATATATATATATATATATATTGTAACAGATGGTGTTCAAATACAAGAGATAATGCAATATAGAGTGTTAATTGCAATTGTTGATATGGAGTGACTGTATATGCTTAAAGATATATATATATAGTCATTCAAACCCTGTTACAAAGAGTGTGAAAGTAATACATAATCTGTTAAAGGATGGATTGTAGGCTTATATAAGTATAGTTGTATGTGTGTTATTATAAAGTGTGTATATGTATTAATGGTTATATGTGGGATTGACGAGAGGCAATTATATAAGGAGTTGTATAAATTTGTTATCGATTATACATATATATTTTGTTGTTCATTAGTGTTCTAAGTTCTACATTTAATAATATTAGTCATAACACATGTTTCTTGATGAATCCATTGGGCATATAAAGCTACAGAAATAGAATGAATTAGTAGCTGCGGGCAGTTTGAGTTAATGACTGCTGGCAAGAAGTCTGAGAACTGGTTGAGTTGGTATTCTGAAACAATAGAAGATCTGGTCAGCGGCATATGAATATACAAGAGCAAATGCAAGGTTAAAGAGTGTAAAAGAGAAGAACTTTTTTTTGCTAAATTATATATTGGTGATTAGAATCAAAGAAGAAAGAGATGTGGCACGGATTTTAGATTGGATTAACATGTAATTAATTAAGAAGTTTTATTAATATTCCCATCAGAATGTTGGGGTAATTAAATAGTGTGGGTTTTGTTAGACTGGCCCAGTGGATTGTTATTGTAGAACTCACCTGAATCATATTTATGGAAATTCACTGTTTAAAAATTATCCAGTGTAATGGCGACGAAGCACATGCAGCTTGGGTCTCTTAAGCGAACGAAATCATCTACTCCACCTCTATGATAAACTATTTGGCATATCACATTGCTGACTGTTTACCATCCTTAGGATCAACAAATATCAATAAGGCCAGTATTTCTTTAGAATCATAAATGTGCGGACTGTTAGCTTTGACCACATGGACATTCGATCGTAATTAAGGTAAATTGACCTTTTCCCTATATATGTGTTCAATAAATGCATAGTAATGAAGGGACTCATGTTACTTCTATATTAAATACAGTGATAAATATTTGTTTAAATAAAAGTAAAACAATAAATAAACAACTCTGATGTGTAATTGCACTCTTTCGTTGATATATATATGATTCATATATGCGTGTATCGGAATAAATGGGTTATGTGCATGAACATTAAGATATATATAGGTGTATAAAGCTTAGAATTTAATGATAACTAGCGTAGTAATTTATAGCTTAATTTTGTTATAACTTCTGGGATAGATTAATAGATTTACAACAGGTAAATTATAGTGTAGATATATGTGATGTAATCGGGAATTGTCTTTGTTTGTTCTCTTGTTAGACCATGTTCCCCAGACCTTGAGAAATAGAGCTAGTCTGGATGCGCTATCTTAGATCTATATATATATATATATATATATATATATATATATATATATATATATATATGTGTGTGTGTGTGTGTGTGTACAGAACCCTTATTTATGTTTTCAGTGAGTATAATTCTTATCAAAGTGTAAGATTGGTGCTTGAGATAAAATTTAACCCATGCTCATAAATATACTTACTCAAAGCTGCGGGAAAGGATGTATACATGAATGTATTAAGAAACAAAAATACGGGTAGATGCATACATTATAAATTATAGTCTGGTAATTTCTAACAGACATAGCCAAAGCAAAAGACATCATTATTATAAACTTTAAAAAAAATGCAGTACCAAAATAAAATTACAAATTTCTTCAAACCAAAATAAATTTTGTTTGTATACTATAGGTAAGTAATTTTAAATTGTTTACTGTCTAAATATTAGCTAAATTATGTAGTCAAATAATTTAAAATTAAACTGATTGTGAATGCTAATTTCAGCCAATTATTGTCATCATATTTTTGATAAAGGGGTGGGGGGGTGGAGTTGATTTCATGCATTATGCTTATAGTAAATTCTGTAGGATAAAAATTCAATATATCTGACATTACAACATATTGTATTATTTGACAAAATTACTGGGTCATTCTAAGGAAAATGCCTATCTTAAGTAATAAAATGTATTGTCTCATGACATAAAAAGGTCATAGATAGCATATTTGTATATAAAGTAATGTTGATTTAGATAAACATAGTACATACTATAAAAATGCCTGCAATATTGATTACAATATATTAGGTACATTTTTTCTTTTTAATTTGTCAGAATATTTACTGCACGATAGATTTTGACAAAGTATAGCACTGTAATTTGGTTATCCTTAAACTGATGATAAATAACAAGTCTTTATAGTCAGAACAATACATTTAAATGAGATATTAAATATTGCTTTTTAAATTCTAAGTGATTTTTCATAAATAGACTATAAAGTTTTAAAAATATAAAACTTTTGTATGGGATTTTTTCAGTGCAATAAGAATCAATTTTTTGTAGAACATAAATTGTTATCTGTAAGCTTACTCACCCTTTCTTGTCTATGTAACTACATGTTTGCACAATGGAACCATACATTTTTTATATTGATATTGATTTTTTTTGCAGATTTTGTTGTAAGTTTATAGCTTTATATGTTTTAACTGGAATCCTGGAAACAACTAATACGATATAACACTACATCACTTCTTCAACCAATAAATCAAGGAATCATCATAACCTTCAACAGTTGATGTTAAATTGTTGACTCTTTGTGTAAGGATGATAATACTATGTAAGAACTTTAATATAAAAACAATTACAGATTTCAT
This sequence comes from Epiperipatus broadwayi, assembly GCA_028023455.1. Taxonomy (NCBI): domain Eukaryota; kingdom Metazoa; phylum Onychophora; class Udeonychophora; order Euonychophora; family Peripatidae; genus Epiperipatus; species Epiperipatus broadwayi. Next base: position 1,589,757 of record JAQFVV010000179.1, on the reverse strand, counting down.
AAACAATGCATGAATCAAGATCAATAACATAATTTTTAATCTTATCTGAAAAAAGTCTGCTAGCAACTCCATACAAATACAGAAGTCAAAAAGGAACCTACTTCACTAATATGGAAAATCAGACATGATTCCACCAATGAAGTAGGTTACATAGAAATGGTGAATTTCTTTTTGAATTACTCATGAAAAAATTATGTAATGAGAAATTAATACATCTAAATGAAGAATATGAAAATAAAAACAACTAAATTAACAATCATGTAAAGAAGAATCTGGACATCAAAATACTAAAGGAACTGATTTTTTATTATGAGGCTATGAATGGCATAAAGTCAACAAATGACACTTTATAAGATGCCCAAAAAAAATCAAAAAAGCAAGTCAGCCATTTATTTAATCATTTCTAAGAAATTCACAGCTATTAAGACATGGTGTATCTCCTCCAAACAAACCAAGATCATCAAAAGACTTGGATGACAACTGTTGACTCTTATAATAAGAAATTGATAATTCAGAACTTGTATGACAATAATTGCTGAATGAAGGGATTATAATAAAGAACAACTTTGAATTATGTGGGTTTTTTTCTTTTTACATAAATATGAGGTGCATTATATTACATACTTGCATATTTTAAATGCATACCTGCATAATCACCCAAAGCAAAATTTACACTTGCATATATTTTTATATTAGGGATTTTTTAAAAATTATTATATATATTAAGTAAAGATGTTTGTTAATATACAATTTTCATAATAAGCTAATTTATTTCCCATAGAAAATCACTATAATCCTTTACTTTTTATAAATTATTCTCAAATGAGTTTTGGGAAACCAATTGTCCTTGTTAAAAGTGCTAACAGTGTATTTTAATATCATGTATAACTATGTTCCTTCAATGCATTCTATTCTCTGCCATATCTTTCCAATGTAAACAATTAACATTTCACTTCTTTAGAAAAAGCCTTTGATATAATCTGTAAAATGGGGAATGTGAACAATCCAAAAAAGTTATTTTTTACAATAATATATTTTTAGTAACATGTACAACAAGTTGACGAACATATTGCTTGCCTTTGTGATCTTTCCATTGTATTTTTACCTTTTACTGAGCAGCTATAAATAAAAAAATTCCTAATAGCTTAATACTAAGTTTACAGGGTATCCAATTTTACTTCTATTCAATAGATTAGATAAAACAACATCTTTTTATACAGCTAATTTAGTTGCAGTAAAGTCTGCTTTTCTACTTATAAAACTATCAAGATATTTAAACTGGTTTACATTCCCATGTCGATAAATATTCAAGCTAAAAACAACTGATAATATTTTTTTCATTGATGACTACAAAGAATTGTGAGTTTTTTGAACATTAATTAAAAAAGTAAAATCTTTATATGTTTCGTTCAAAACATTAAATATATTCTGTAAAAGGTACACTAATTAAAAAAATATCACAAGTTATAAGCATAATGTAATTTCAAAATAGTTCTTAATATCTTTTTTAATTAATTCAAAAATTCCACCATCAAACCTATATCAATCTTAATCCCATTTGATTAAGCGACCTATAAACAACCCCACTGTCATAAAAATTAAATACAGTGTTTGAATAAATATATATCTTTATTTAACAGCAGTTTTCATTTCGACTGCTTCAAATTTTTCATCTGTGATAATAGTCCTTCCTTTTATTTCATCATGTAGATGCTAAATAATACAAATATATTTTAGTGGACATTCACCAAATTTTAAAGAATGCCATATATCTGTCCTATTATCTAAATAAAATGTCTTAGATCAATAAAAGCAATATATAAATAGCTACTTTGTTTCTGCTATTTTTCTCACATTTACCTGGTACCAAAACCCCTATCTATATGAATTTTGGATTGTTTATAATCGCATTGAGTCTCAGATAATCATTCATTCATGATTGAAAGCAACCTCTTCAAAAAAATTCTTGAATGTTTCTTTTCTGTAATAGATTATAATATATTCTATGATAATTGCTGCAAAGTTGTGTATTTCCTTTGGTTTTAAAATTTTCAACAATAAAATTATCCTTACAATTGGGTAGCACAATTTCATAGATTTAAATATTAATAAAATATTCCAATATTTTTGTAGCTATTATGTTTTTCAGGTTTATAGAGAAGACCTGCAGCTTTTCTGTTTTTAAAATTACAAAGTGTTAATTTGCGTTCATTATGCTGGATATTTTCATCCAGTCTAAATAAAATGTAAAATTGAATTATCATTAAAAGTTATTTCACTTCCAAAGAAGTGTTAATGATTAAGGTTTTGAAGAATTGTCACAAAATACATGTTCCACAATCATATATCAAATTCAGTTTAAAATTATTAAATGGCTTCCTACTAATAAATTTTTAGTTATATGGTAGGCTAAATACAAATTTGGAATCTTCACCTACTTTTTGTAGAATGGCAGCCAGAAACTTCTAGGGATCTATCCAATAGCAATGGTCCCCCTGATCAAGAAGCTAGAAGGCCCTCAAGATTTTGGCAACCTTAGGCCTATATCGATGATCCTTCTGCTGATAAAGACAGTTGAGGGGCTTATTAAAGTTGATATACAAGACAACATCTTAGCTCAGCTGTCTAAGTATCAGTTTGCTAAGAGGGGTAGTTTGATGGATGATGCTGTCAGTCGATTTTGCCTCTTGGTAGATCATATACACATGAAAAAGATGTCTAAGCCAGTCGCTTCAGCTTTTGATTGTGTCAAAGTTGACACACTGTTCAGGGTCTTGAAGGAGCTCAAGGTGCTACTGGAATACCTCCAGATGATAGATAACATCTTACATAATAATGAAATATTTCTGTCTCTGGATGGTAGAGTGACTTCAGGTTTCAAGCTCTATGTTTCTATCCTTCAGAGCTCCCCTCTCAGTGTGCTCCTCTTTACAGCTTATGTGAATCCCCTCCTGATGAGTATTGAGGTGTCTCTTAACAGGTTAGCCATTCCTTTGCTGAGGAAGAGGGTTTGTCACATCTCTTATATGGATGATATGGTGATCTTTCTTGCTTCACAGGAGAAGTTTACAATGCTAGAGGAGCTCTTGGACCAAATTCAAATTGGAATTTGGTCTTAGGGTCAATAAGGAGAAATTGGCCATATGGTCAATAAGGACCAGTAAGCAACTTTCCAACAGGTTCAACACTCCTCCTCAGAAGTTCCTGGGGTTTCATCTTGCCCCCCCCCTTTTAAAATGAAAAAAGAAATTTAAGAGGACTTATTGATTAAAATTGGAAAATTGATGACATCATTAGGAAAAATATACCTATCCCTATTTGGAAAAATTGCATTTATGAATGCAGTGATGCTCCCAAAAATTATGTACTTCCTTGCAGGTTTTTTCCCAATGAAAGCCTTTATAAGAAATGTTGAAATCCAATGTAGGAAGTTATATTGGGGAGAAAGGCTCCTGCCATCAGCCTGAGGATCCTGCAAAAACCTAGGCAGTTAAATGGCATAGGATTACATTATATCAAAATTTTCCTAATTCAAAGTATGCATAATGTTCCTGTTAAATTGTTTGAGAATAATCTGGAGATAGAAGAACCAATCCCTCTTAAGAACATTCATCCTATGGATACCCCTCCCCAAACAAAAAAACTTTGGACTCAACAACAGGTATCTCTGGTATTGGATAGTTTTAAAACCAGGAATGCTTACACTAGAATGCTTACACTATTTTTCAAAATAAAATAAAGTACTGGAACACTTATGAGCTAATGAATACTAACTCACTAAAAATTGATAATATTCTCCCAATCAGTATTCTAAAGTTTTTGAGGTTGACAAAGAGATTAAAACTAAAGCCAAGATTTGTTGATTTTCTAATCAAGGTCAACCTCAGGCCCTTACCAACTTTTGCTTACCTACATAATCAACAAAGATAAAATGTAGACCCCATCTGTTTTATGTGTAAGAAGCAAGATGATACTGTAATATATATATATATATATATATATATATATATATATATTACATATATATATATATATATATATATATATTAAAGGATTGTGAATTATAGACAAGCCTTCATGATTTAATTAAACCATTCCTTACTGATAGGGAGACTGTATGTATTCACCTAATTGAGTCATTTTAAAAAGGCCACTTTGGAATGATAAGATTTTCCACATTTATCAACTTCAGTATTTGGTCCATTAGAAATAGGTTAATATTTGAAAAAGGGATTGATTATGATCCAATTGGATTGATGTTTTACTTGTTATGAGAAATAAAAGAACATGACAATAAATTCTGCCAAAAGTGGTTGTTTGAACAAACTTGGTCACGGATTAAAATAAAACAAAATATGATCCCTGTGGGTGTTAAATTATAAAACTGTATACTAAACAAAATGGAATCTGCGATAGAAGAAAATGATAGAGGAAATTGAATAACTCATCTAATAGGGGCCAGAGAGAAAATGGAAAAGGAACTTTGCAAATGATCATGAGATCATAATGAAGAAAAGAAGAACAAGTAATGGTAATGATTATTTACAGAACATTAAATTGTTGAAACATGTTACTGGATTGATAATGGAAACTTTAGAGAAAACCTTTAGACTAGGCAATTATCATTGGGTATAGCTTTAATGCAAAAATCACTAAGTTGTTTATATGTAATTTATTGTTTCTAATTATTGAATGTGAATGTGTTTAATGTAAATAGAAATATTTGTGGATACTAATTCAAGATAAATTAATACTGAATCTTGGTTGTTTAAAAAAAATTATCAAAATGAAAAAAAATTACTGCAAGAAGGGATAAACCCTACTGATTTAGAAGCGGTAAATGATTAACCAAAATAAATTGATTACATAGAATACAAAGTTGTAATTTAAATGATTATAGAGATATAATTTTTGCTGGTGTTTGTAGCAATACATTGGATAGGAATAAATAGCAGCCTCAAGTTAAATAAGAATCTTAATTTAATTTTGAAACATTCAAGTGCAGTTTTGGTGTGACTGGGTTTGGATAGAGTTATTGGGGCTTGGTGTTCCTGGGCCTTGGACTTTATTGCCTGTTGTGGTACTTGACAAAATGCTGAATGGCTTCCTATTCAGATGAAGCAAATCGGTCTTCCCTTTGGAGTCCAAGGTGTGGTAATCATCGACCTTCTAAGATGCTCATCCAAAGATAGATCATATTGATTGACGCACAAATAGATATTAAATATGATTGGAATACACTTATATAGATATAATTGTTACGAAATGTATAACCTATTATAATCAAATGAATAATTTGTTATATTTATAAAATTAAATGCTTTGTAATTTGTAACGGGAAGTAGACCCAAAATAATCTGTAATCTTTTGATAATAAAGCTTGCACTTGAAAGATAAAAGAAGAATTTTTTTTTTTACTTGTTTAAAGAATGTATAGCATTATGTTTTAAGACCAATAGTATTTCATGATCCATATATAAATTTAAAAAGAGAAATAAATAATAATAAAAGATTTCATTCACATAATACAGTGGTTTTGCTGCATGGATTTAAAAACAAAATGGGCAATAAAATGTGAAATGATTTTTGATAATAAACTTGATAATTTTGGTTAATAAACTTAATAATGATTGGAATAAATATTTTAATAAATGCATCAGATATTTTCCAAAAAATGTAATTGAAAAAATTTGATCCGACTACTAGTTTGACTCCATGTATATTATGTAAATAAACTGAAAAATTAAAATACATATTATTTAATTAAAGAATTATATGAAATATATATATAAATAAATAAGATCTATAATTTAAAATTTATATGTAAATAATTATCTAAAATTGTATATAATTATTGTCTATTGTTAAAAAGATTTTACTTAAAATAAATTTTGTTTATTGTTAATAAAGATGTTACTTTAAAAAAGAAAGTCTATAAATTTAGTTTATATAAGAACTCACCTTAAGTATTTTATTTTGGCAGATTATTTTGAGAGATGTTTTTTTTTTAAAAAACTTATCTATTATTTTAAAAGATTTTCTAAGTGACTAGAAGATTTATAGAGTAATCTAAAAATGTAATAGTGAATTTTTAGCGGAATGATCATAAAGTTAATCCTGAATATTCAACCAAGGGGAGGAAGGAAACCTGCTTACTTATTTTACGTGTAAAATGCTTGCCTAGTTTCAATAAGAAATAAATTTTAATATAATTATTTAATAATAATTAATTTTTATTATTTTTTTTTCAATAAACACCATGACTAAAAATTATTCTCTATAATGATCTTATAATGAATAATTAAGAAAAATCTGTAGTTCAATTATAGGTCTATTGACCTGAAATATAATTCTTAAAGGAGAAAATAATATTCAGCTAAAGAAACTTACGTGGAGCCTCTGATATTATCTGACATCTATTCTGCAATATAACTAGTGAACTTTAAACCATAGACCTGAAATAGTTCATCAAATCTCTTTTACTGGATTTAAAATAGAATAAATTTGTCACAAAAGAAAAAAAGACAAGCATGAAGGATTTATTTGGTGTATATAATTTTCAAAAAATAGCAAAGAAACACTGAAGATTTTTTAAATGTGCACACGTTTTGAAAATAAAGTCATTAATATGTAAAGAATGGACTATATTTTTCCCTCTGCTTGAATAATAGTATGTGTATAATTTAAATTATATAAATAAAAATAAGTAAAAAAAAATATTGAAAAGGGATAGTCCGTTATAATATATTCTATCAATGAATATTTTATTTAGCAAAAAAGAATATTACATAATGTAACTATATTAATGATCAGACCAGTTATTGACTATAAATACACATGCAATGGTCACCTTTCAAGACTGGTCAACTTTTCTACTAAAAGCCACATACCTCTCCCATGAATACTTTTAACTTATTCTGAGTTTGCACCTGGCGCTATCCGAAGTGTCAACTGAAACATCCACAAGAGAAGATTTAAAATGCGTCTATTGCTTGATTTCTCAGCTAGGTCAATTAAACATAAAAAACTCACCTCATTAGTGATAAGATATTAAATATTTAAAACAAGACTATATAATTAAAAAATTTTGTTTTGACTAAATTTCATACAATAAAAGATTCAGTGAAAAGAGAATTCAGGCCAAATTAACAATTAAAACAACATATTTATTTATTTATAATAACCTATCAAATTATAACAACATATACATATAATAAAAAGTAGTTAATTTGTTGATGATGATCATACTAAATAACCGAATACACCGTCTTTCTACTGCATTCATTTATATAAATTGACAAATGACGTTGTAGAACATGGTGATTGTGATCAGCTGATGAGTGGCCATTTTTTAAGTCTACCTCAAGCCAAGATATATCTTATGCATAAATTAGAGAACCAATATAATGCTTAATCATTACTCAAGTGGATGTTTGTATCTCATTAGTTAGCATATGGCCTTTACATAAATAGGCAACGATTTAACTAACCCATACTCTTCTGGAAAGATATTATAATGATCTTATTGTCACCTATATTGTTCTGAGATACTATATTAACATTTGTCTGACTGACACAAACTTTTTTGTGTCAATATAATAACAATTATCTGATTGAATTGTATAGCTTTGAGATAGTACATTAATAATTATCTGAATGCCCCAAATTGTTTTGGTAGGTATGATTGACCAAGCCTATTCTAAACCAGTGCAATGATTATCTTATTGATTTAGACTGTTCTGAGTTGTGTTACAAAACCTAACTCATATTATTCTGGTACAGTACATGAGCAGCTTTCTAAATGACAAAGCAGGCTTTATTTACTCTTCAATTAAGAATAAATATTTTTATTTATATAGCATAGTATTTGCAGTAATTATAAAATCCCTGCAGGGCTCTCAATTCGAAGATATATTCATTTTATGGCTTTGCAAATGATTACACTGGATAGACATTAACATGTATTTTATCTTTTGTGTTTGGCAGAAGCTACATAAGTAAGAAACTGTTATATCTCGATTCTCAAACATGAGATTTTGCTAACATTTAGAAATATCAAATCCAAATGATTTTATTGTGGAATCTGAAATTTAAAAAAAAATTGTTTGAGTTTTACAAATATTTTGTCATAATTCTCTATTGGATTCAAAGTTGTTGTTTTTTTTTTTATTGAATTTCCAGAATGTGAATATTAATTTCAAATGTGTTAGATAAAGAAACAATGTAGTGAGTTATTAATATATCAAACATTTTTATTTACTTTTTACCTATTATAAAAAATGGCTTGGATTTTTCTGTAATATTTCCTATAAAAAATTTTAAATGCATATCCGTATCACATAGTCTAGACTCATATTTCAGTTTATTTCTATAACAATTACATTCAGTTTATAAAATGCTTTCCACACTTTTCTTGAATATAGCATGATTTATATATAAAACCAATGTCTCCATCTGGAAATTATATTCTAATAAACAACAATTTAATAAAACAAAACCATTAAATTATGAAATGGCTAGATATTAATTTAAAAGGCAGTATTTGTTGATAATTAGGTAATATTTTTTGAGTATTAACTTTGATTTTTTAAAATGTCTTTTTTACTAACGTTTATATATAAAGCAGTGGAAATAATATGATAATATTAATGCCAATTTATCCCAGATGTTTCAAAAGCAATACTAAACTTAAGTAATATTTTAAACTGTGTGGAAAAAGCAATTGTTCAGATGGTTAGAGTATTATCTCAAAATTCAATATTCAAGAATCTATGGATCCATATTTGATTTCTATGCTAGTACTGTCACTGCTCAAACCGGCAACACCTAAAGAAGAGAGGAGAATAATACCTCTCAAAATGTGCATATACTAACCTGTGCCTATTACTAACAGTTGAATGTAATTGGAAGATTTAAATAAAGTTTAATTTTTCTAAAGATATTCAACCGTTAATATTAGATGATGGAAATAGTCCAATATATAAGTACACTACATTTATATATTATAGATAAAATGATATAAAATTATTTAGAAAATATTTTGCTATGTTAAAAATTTTCCAATCGTATTTAAACAATAAATCATGAACATGACAGGAAATTTAGATAAATTATTTTACTAGAGTTTGATATATTATGCTAATACCAGTATTCTACAAATAAAAATTATCTGATGAGTAATCAAGTAATCTCGCATCTCATTTTTTCATTTTAAAATAAGGATTCTAACTAATGAATTCTTATTCCTCTAAATACAAAATATATATGAATACATACATATACACACTTGCAAATAATGTCCAAGTTTATTTAGATTTAGAAGTCATTTACATTTGTTTTATTCTAAATGTAAATTTCATCTCCTATTCACTTTTAAATACAAAACTCAATGATTTGTAATTTAAAAAATCTTGACAAATAGCTTATTAAATTTTCTTCATTCCTTCAATGAGAATGTTTCTTTCTTTTTTTTTAAGACAGTTTATATTGCCTCCTTGAAGTTTGAACTTTTAATATATTTAGTCAAGTGTAGACGGCGCTGCAACTTATTTAAATACCTGAGAACTATAATTGGTATTTTTTTTTTTTTTTTACAAAAAAAAAAGAAAACACTAAAATGTTTTGAAGTCTTTAGAAAGTAATTTGGTTCATAATTATTTATTTTGAATGCTTTACTAATCAATGTTAAGAACTACAAATACTTTTAATACATTAACAATATATAGAGAAGGCAGGTTGGGTTTAGGAGGTTACTAGGCATTAATCTAAAAATATTTGAATATTAGAATATCTTCTATTAGTTTGATTCCGACAATGTTAAACTTTTCTCCAGAAAGTATACTTCACATTTAACATTAAGTATTAATTAATTTAACATTTACGGAACACAGTTATATACTTCATTTTTTAGATATAAAAAGAGAATACAGATTCAGCACTCATAAATGTATACGAAGTTCTTTAATAGAGACGAATTATAGTCACACTTTTGTTAGTTAAAAAAGCGTATTAAACGCATCTGATTTTCGCAGATTATCTTTAGACATTTATTTTTCAGATAATGGGAGACAGATGATCAATTACCGACAAATATTGGATGAGTAGTTGAATTATCTATGAAGTGACAAGCAAAACAAAACTAAGCTCCCATAAATACTTGTCAATTGTGTAAAAAAATATTTCCCAATATCCACCCAAACTCTACATCATGAATTGTTTTATAACTCTGATGTATCTACAGGGAATAATGATTGTATCAAATGTATATTACAATTAACATTTCACAGCTAAGCAAAAACAGGTTTGTTAATAAAGTTTTTTTGGTTACTTTTAATATAAATATTGCCAATTGTAGATAAAAATCTAATTAATGTTTCATTCAACTACATATTTGTTATCCACAATCTAGTTCTTAGGGCTATGATGCCGCTAACATAATATTTGCATCAGAAATCTATTTAATGTTTTAAAAGTTATGGCAAATTATTTGAATAGTCTTTGAACGGTGCAATGGGCTTTTATAATGTCCTTCAACCTTCATCGTAAGCACTGATTTAAAAGCAGTAGAAGAGTGTAATGTTAAGCTCAATCTTCTAATGCTCAGATATCATATGATTTTTTGAAAACAACTAGTGATAGAGGTTTTCAATTGAAGCTATTAACTTTATGTCAGTTTAAGATTTGATATTCCAACTAATTAATCATCAATAATGTTATTTCTTTTAAATTTAGACAAGTTTCACATTTTCCTTTATAAACTTAGAAAAACTGAAGTTAAATTATATCTATTAATATCTTTGATAGTGATTTTCTGAAATAAGAATAACCCAAATTTCCACGTATTTATAAATATGTCAACAATATAAGAACTAGAGCTTCTCTTTTGAATGCAAAAAGAATTTCCAATAAACATTTTTTATTGGTCACTGTCTATTAATATCTGAGTGAGAGTTTTGTAAAATAAAATAACAGAAATTTCTACCTATTTAAAAATATTTCAACAATTACATCTGTTAAAAAATTATTAAATTATAACATTTGATTATGATAGAAAGACAAATGTTTAAAGATAATCTGAGATAATCGGGTGAGTTTAATGCACTTTTTTTAAGTAACAAAAATGAGATTATAATTCAAAAGATAGTATATATATTTATGAATGCTGTTATCTCATATAATTTGTAAATAAATAATATAAAATACCATTACAAGATCGTAATAATTCTGTTATAATAAATGTAAAGAAATATTGTTTTCTTATATTATGGTGTTTTATGTGATTTACTTTCAAATAACAATATATTTTTAATTTACATTAACATAAAAATAAATAGAGAAGTTGAATATACAAATTTGCAGGCTATGGAAAGGAACATCCACTTAATATAATTAACTTTGTTTTTACTAATTAATTAAAGTTTCTATATTGTAATCTTTCTAAGATTCTAAAGTTTGTTATTTTTGTCATTATTAAAAGAAAGTTCATTTCATTTTTTTTTCCCGAAAAAATTCATATAGTACTATTCATAATTTATTATCAATGTATATTTACCTATTTCTTTTTGAATTCTATCAAAAAACTTCTCAGTCCTCTTGTCTCATTTTTAAATAGTGAAGTATATACCATTATCTTTTTCCATATTATTCTACATTCCTCAATACTTGTTATATGAAAAATAAGTCTAATTTTATTTAGACCCATTATATGTTTTTTTTTATACATCAACTCTATATCATTTCCATGTTTGTTTAACAAATTACCTAAAATACTCATCATACATTTACCAAATATAGCTTTTTTTTTTTCATTTTCTAGTTTTATATATTTCCATTAATTATTATATCTAATGTTTTATTATTCAACTTTCTTGTTAATAAATCTTAAAACTAAATATATTTTATATTATTTGCAAAAAAAAATCAATATTTTCACAAAAAATAGCTTCTATTTATATTTTTCCTTGCCTAGCTATGTAAATCATTACCTCCATTTTCAGTTTTTGTTTTTTTTTATCTCAGGAATCCAGTATCTTAGAAACAAAATAAATATTAAAGATGACAATGGATATCCATCTTTATCCAATCTTATTTTTAGCTTTCACTAACTCTTTATCATTTACTGTGGGCTTTGAGGGTTCCATCATCACATTTTCAATGAAATGGATGGCTGAAGAGTTGTGGGGTGGAGTGGATTGAAACCTGTTTATTAAAGTATGAAAATTTGCTATCTTAATATAATCTGAGCAGTGATTGTATGTATGTGTAGAGATGATAATTTGGACAATCTTACAAATTCTGGTTTAGTACGAAATACTATATTGGTGATTATTTATCTTTTTGACATGTGTGTGATGAAGTGTGTCAGCAATATGAGATAACATGGATGGTTGAGGGTCATGTGAAAGTCTCAGTTCAAACCCCATATATATTACATATTGGAGTGCAGGTATGAAAAAGCCTGTACTGTAGCAAAAATGCATATAAATTATTCTTGTAAATAGGTATAATTATTTATAGTAATCTCAAATTTATTTTATTCACCATAACATCTCCACATTTTATTTCCATTTTCTTAATACAAGCCATTTTTATAAGTAAAAAGATTTAAATAATTATTTATTAGCTCTGAATAAAATTTATTTTGAATCTTTATATTGTATACTCTTCTATTCAAGTATTAACCCTATCTATTTGTATAAATATGAATATTTATAAACTACAAAAGTACTATAACTTCTTTTATCCTATAGTAAATTATCAATCTAATTTTCATCAATCTTCATAGATCATGAATGTTATTATTGTCTGTAATTTTATTTAGACATTTTCTTAAAACAATTATTTTTTTCCTTTCCTGTAGTTACTAGCATTTTCTTTTTATAATATGTATTTCTTTGGTTGCTCATAAAGAATTAAAAGTGTTATATTTTTACATCTAAAATTAAGTATTCAATGTATGTACCAATGACCATATGTTCAATTGGGAAAATACAAAAATATTGAATAGAGAAAGAAAGATACAAAGAAGATAATTCAAAGAAGCTGTTCACATAATAATCCCACAAGTTAACCTAATGTGACTATATATAATGTATGGAAATCATTAATCAACTTTGCTTTTAAAATATGTGAAGAAATCAGGAGAAATATCATAAATAACTATATAAAATTTCTGCTGACTGCTAACTTTGGCAGAATGGTTCTGTGACTTGGAGCATCACCTTAAAATTCAACATTCAAGAATTTAAGGGTCCAGGTTCAATTCCCATGGTCAGGCCAGAAACACCTGAAGAAGAGAGAATAATAACACCTCTTGAAACATTGTGCATATACTAATTTGAATGCCATTACTAACAGTTGAATGTATTTGGAATATTTAACAAAAGTTAAATGTTTCTAAAGACATTCAATATTTAATATTAGATGGTGTAAATAGTCCAATATTTAAATACAATTCAAATACCATCATCACAAACCTTCAGGAAAACACTTATTATTATACTTATTCCTGACTCTGTAATTCAATGTATCTTCTCTTTAAAAAATTACATTGCTTACTAATTTCTCAAAAAGGCAAGTTTATTACTATCACTTTAATAAGTATTTTCCCTTTTTAACTACTTTCCTATTTTCAAATTCTTTTGCCTCTGCATTTAACAATCTCAGTCTTTTTTAAAAATAACATTTCTTTCCATCTAATTCTAGGCCATCAATGTATGTTTGATTAATGGACACAGATATATAGGGTTTTAATATTCCCAATCCTAGACTAGATGTTGACGTTTGTCTTTCTTGATAAGAACAAATATCAAAGCCGAAACTAATATTATGCATCTAACCATCACTTTTTATTTTTTAATATTATTCAATTTAATAATCTATAATTTTAAAAAAAACCTAAGGTTGTAAATATAAGTCAACTTATTTGCATGAGCCTCTTCTATACTTTGGCAAAAGAAATTAATAATAGCAACAATTTTATAAGGCTTTACTGATACTCCAAAATTATTTCTCTTCACTCTATTCTAGAACCATTTTTTCAAAGCTTAAGTAGCCAATGGATGTCAGATAATATATTGCTATAATACTCACATTCCTAAAAGTTTCTGGCTTTTTTTCGTTAGTGAAATTAAAATTTAAGCTGGAAGAAGCGAATGAAGAGCTTTGATTTTGAAAGCTATAAGGACTGTTGTTGGAATTATTTTTCCTAAACAAATGAATAAGGGGCATATGGTTTGACAAAATTAAGGTGTCTAAAACTTCAGAAAATGATCTGATTTGAGATCTCTGCAAGTGAGTTACTTAGAGTTTAAAAATGTTTTTTTGAATACCTTGAATAGTAAAAAGAAATAAAATTTATTTGCTAGATGCATAAGTTAGTTCTAGCTTTGAAACCTAATTCTCACTGAAAAATGCAAAGTCGGAACTATTCTGGAAATAAAAGTATTATAGTACTGTACTATTTGGTGTCCATTAATTAATTTAACTATCAATAGATAGCTCTAGAATATACTGTGGGGAATGGGAGTAGAGATTGCTTTTAGAAACATGAATATTAACCTAAGTCAAAGTCATGTGACATAACTTTTTTTCCATACAATTCCATAATAATAATAACAAAAACTCAATAAAGATAAATCCATAAAAACTGTTGATGATGACTAGCTTATTTATGGTCATTTCTCAAAATGTTCTTTTTTTATTTCATTAATTTTTTCATTAGCTTCCTATTAAATTCGTCCTATTTCTATTTTAATTCCGTTTCGAAATGTTTAAAGAATTGTGTAATGTGTTTCACCTTACTTTTTGTAAATGTCTCTTTATATTCCTAATGTTATTTTTTGCTCACTTTTACACTTGTTAAAATATTTTTATCCTATTTTTTATTAGTTATAGTAATTCTAAATACATTGTCATTCTAAACTTGTTTTACTACATTAGTCTACTCTGTATAAGCTTTAAATTCAACACTTTTGACACTTTTTAAAATATTAGTAAACCTGCTTAATTTAAATGTCCCTACTATTTCTATATCTTCTTTATAAACATTTCTTTTCAATTCTGCATACTTCTAGTTCTATCAACATAAAAATAATGACCATTACTGCACACTATTTTATTCCATATCTTTATATATATATGAAATCAGCTGATCTGGGAGTATATATGATTAACTTGTATTTGTTTTTTCATATATATATATTGCGGGTTCATCCGTGTTAAAAACTTTTAATATTAATATACTGACGTTTCGACTTGGTCACACAAGTCATTCCATTTGTATATTTCACTCTATAAATTTCATTAATATGACCATTCACACCACATAAATTTAATATTTTAAAACTATGTGTTCCTAAACAAACTTAAACACTTATGTCATCATCATCCTTGCACACTTTCTTATTTCATCCATCCATCTCACATGTAGTCTCTTTCTGGGTTTTTTACAATCTTTTGGAATCCAATTTAAGATTCCAATTGTCCATCTATTATCATGTCTTCTAGCAATATGTCCAGCCCAACTCTACTTCAGTCTTTTAATTTTTTCATTATAGTCAATAACACCTGTTTGTTTTCTTACCCATATATTGCATTTTTGATCTCTTCTTGTTACCCCAACATGCGTCTCTCCATACTTTTTTGAATGGTCTGAAGTCTCTGTATTGATCTTCTATTAAGTGTCCAAGTCTCAGATCCATAAGTAAGAACTGGTAAAACACATTTATTAAAAGCCTTCCTTTTCAAAGACTTATGTAATCATCCCTAAATATTATCATTCATTTTTCATATTCGTTTTCAATATCTAAATATATTATTCTTCTCTATTCAATTTCAATTTAATACACAATTTAAAAAAAAATACTTTTTTTGTAATAATTATATGTATCCACTCTCCTCCGTTGAAATTTTTGAAAATATAATACTTGTTAATCGCTGAAATATGTCTCTGTATCTCTATAACTGTTAGTCAATCTAATTTTTCATATTTCTCCAACTATCTCCATTTATTTTCTTATTTCTACTGTTGTCTATATTTACTAAGATTGACTATGACTCTTTTTACCATATTTTTATATCATTAACTTTGATTCTATTTAAATTTTTTATATATTTATTCCCAAATATTATTTGTAAAAGAATGTCATTCCTAATTTTACATTACTTAAGGGTAGGTCTTATCTATTATTTTGTCTTTTCATGATGTTTTTTTTTCCAATTCTATTTTAATATATTATTTCTTTCTGAGAGAAGTTCACTTATATTCTTAGCGATTGTTAATATTTATGCTTTTTCATCAATGCGAGACATTTATAATGATAACAAAGAAAGTTTTTGACAATACACGTTATAAAAATGTTTCAAATACCAATCAGTGAATATATATATATTTTTACTATTGTTCTATATTCTATATTTTTTTTCTTTTGCACATACCCTTAATATACATATATTAATAAAATATTTAAAATGAGCCCAATTAGTTCAACAAAAAAGAGAACTATTTGTACATTAAAAATTTATATCAGTATATACAAAACGGTAGTGTATTTTAATGTTTTTAATTATGTATGGCATGGATTATCTAGAAAAAAAACCTAGTTGGCTTAAATCTATCTTAGAAGGCATTGCAATATTTTTTCAGTGTCTGTAGTTATATATTTGAATGTAAAAAACTAAAATTAATTAGAAATAGTCCACTGCTGAGCAAAAACCTTGCATTCAACATTAATTGCGTTTTATTGGATTTTTTTTTTTAATGCTTTGTCTGTATGCCATTTAATTGGCTATTGGAAATATTATTGATGTTAACTGTGGACAGGTTATGAACTCCCGTTCTAAGTTTTCAGAAAAATATTCAGCTACCTTTTGCTAAAGTTCCGAATTTCAATTCAAGTTGAGAACATGGCAGACGGATACGTAACCAACAAAACTCTTCTTATATATATAATATACTTAATTATTCCTCATTTATGTGTTAATTGAAGCGATCAAAAGAGAAAGTGTTTTACAAGTTGAAAAATTGATTCAAAGTTAAAGTAAAAATATCTCTCCAATTATTACTTTTATTAACATAGAATTTTTAAATCATTTTTTTTTTTAAAAAAAAGTTTAATGGCGCATTTAATAAATTTATTAATCATATACTAATGTACTCCGTTCGAAGTTTTGACACTTTTAATGTATTTTGTTACAAAGAATCCATTAACGCAAACTTCGGTTTCATTGCTCATTTCAGTGTTGCATTGACGCTAATTTAGCACGAAGAAAAAAAAATCACTCAAATCAAATGCTCTCTTGTCTTAAAGCATACCCTGACCTCTGGGAAATGATTTAATAAAAAGATCAGCTAATTGATTGTGTTCAAAAAGCCAAATATGAATATTATTAGTATATTGTTTTAAACAGAAAACAATATTGTTATCCATTTGTATACATTGAACACCCACACACACAAATAAATGTCACACATGGATTGCAAACAAAAGAAAAAATAATTTTTTTTGTTTGCAACCCTGAAATGTTCTGCCTTTTAGTTAGATGTGTGTGTGTGTGTTTATAAAGCATTTGTTGATATTTGATAACAATTTACCATAAGTTTGCATACCTCCAAATTTATTCTAACGTCTCATATTTAAAGTTTCTAGGGCGAGTTCTTTCTTTTAAAATGTAGCGAAAAATATACATATCTTCCTCGCCTTTTTTTCTTTTATCATCATTTCTAGTTGAAATTTTTGTAGTTAAATTATTCAAGGAAACCAGACTTTTTTTTATTTGACTATTTTTTTTTATACTTAATTTACAATTTCATGTGAACTTATGTATGCATAAGTTCGTGTGTGTGTGTGTGTGTGTTGTGTGTGTGTGTGTGTGTGTGTGTACAGTTTAGTTTTTAACTCTAAAATAATTAAGATAAAAACAGTTGATTAAGTTATAATAACATTTGATTATTATGACTGGCAATTTTTTTCACCCATTTACGTCTTAATTAATATTTACAGCTGTATTACAAGATGTATCGGTACTGTACCCAGTCTACCGATGGATGGCAAATAGTTGAATGATCTTCAGATATGAGTTAAATGTGTATGACTTATAATAATGCCTGACTAAAAATATATCCAACTGCCTTTTGCTATAAGACCAGATGCTGTTTCCATAAAAACAAACTTTTCTGCCTCACAATTATTCATATTATCTTCATTGCTTAAATTAATATATGACGATTTATTTTTTCTTTTATATCATTTAAGTGTATATACACATATGAACATAAGAATGACAAATTTTCTAAATGGTGTATAGTATCAATGTACCAAACGCTTTATCAAATTGTCAGACAAAAAAAAGGATAATATGCATATGTTTTCTTGGATATTATAAAAATGTCAAATCTAATAAGTCATATTATTCCAATTAAACCTCAATTAAAACACAGACATAAACGGAGACCCTCTCAGCACAACCAAACATTAAACTTCAAAAGATAAAAATAATTTATATCCACTTTTTAAAACTGTGCAAATTATTTATCAAATGCCAATTATGTGATTATTAATATATACAAGGTTTATAAGTATATGCGAATACACTTAATATTAATACACTCGATTCTTCATCAAATATCAACTGCCAAGCAAATATAAAATAATTTGAATATGCTTCTGTGGATTTTATAAGAATATCAAATCTGATAAAAGATATTATTCAGAGAGAAATTTATATCAAACACGCATGAAACAATAGTTTTCCCAATATGGTGAAATATTAAACTTTATAAGTAGAGATAATTTGTTTTTATTTTTAAATTTTTTGTAAATTAATAGTATAATATCGAATACATATTAATTAATAAATCAGATTTACTCTTTAGATTATTAATTAAATTATTCATTATTATTGTGCATTCCTTGTATATGTATTAAATGGATTATATCTTGCACATAAGGGGTCAGATTGACTTTAAGTCAACATGGGTGTGACGAGATTCTCAGTCCCAGGGTTGCCATTGAGCATTCCATCATCAGATTTTCAATTGGATGGATGGTTGAAGAGTTAGAGTGTGGAATTGATTGAAGCCTGTCCATTAAAGTATGAAGATTGGCTATCTTGATATATATCTGAGCACGTATTGCATATATGTGTAGAGATGATAATCTGGACCAACTGATGATTTCTGGTTTAGCATGAAATATGTATATTGGTGATTATTTATCTTTTTGACATATATGTGTTCAAGTGTATCAGTGTTATGAGATGGAGAGGCTTGTGAAAGTCTGTGCTCATATACCCTGTATATTATAAACTTTTAAATTAGTAAAATTGGCTATATTAAGAGAGGCTATGTTTACATATGTGTTTAATTTGAAGTTCTCTTTAAGTAATGTCATCAGCTTTGCTGCCTTATATTTACTTGGTAACTTTATAATGAAGTTGGTATAGTAATATTAACAGTATTTGGAAAATTTGAGGTTCTACTGTTTTTATTGATTCAATATTATTAATTCACAAAGGTTTGAAAATGCATAGAAATTATCTGATTTGTAAAGTTTAAGGTTTGTCCTTATTGAAAGAGACTATATTTAAATTTGTGTTTGACTGAAGTTTACTCTGAATAATTATTAGATTTGTCATACACAAATAATATTTTTTTTTGTTTTTCTGGCAATTTGATAAAAGGGAATGTTGCATAAATATTAATTGCATTTGGAAAATTTGTCATTCTTATATTTATATAAAATATTAATCAGCCTTCAAATATTGATAATAAATAATTTAAAAGTAAGTACAATTTATTTAATTAAGGGAAAAATGGTTTGATATTTTAAATAAATTATATATATATATATATATATATATATATATATATATATATTGAATTAATGTTTATGTGTTCAGAATGATCACATGTTATGCAAAGATGGATTAGTTATATAAATGTTGAAAGATGTTATGATAATTAATTGAATGAAAAAACTAAAAGGTGTTCAATTTATACATGATAGCCCCAAAAATGTTAATTAATTTAATTCAATAGAATAGGGAAAATTTGTATTGTTTGTACAAATGATGATTTGATGCTATATGTTAATCCCATTGAGTACCATCATGTTTGCCATAATCTTCAATAAGGTAAGTCAATTCATTGACATTTCCTACCACATCCATTGATGGAATATATTAAAAATATAGCTAGTCATACATTTATACAACATAAAAATAAATTTGTAACATTTATCATTTAAAAATCACATATTTTATGTTAGTGAATATCACTATATGATATGTGTTGTTTTGTCATATTTCCATCTTCACACATGATGTGCCAGACTGATATTACAGGATAATGTAGGGTGTATTCACTAAATTAAGACTCTTATGGGTAGTATCTAAATATATTGCTTGCTTATTTTAAACTATATCTAAAATACTATCTGAGATGTTTAATAAATTGACAATAATTTTATTTCAAATATAATGACAATTAAATTATTAATGACTAATAATATAAAACCACCAAGCATCAGATGATCATCATTTACTATGCTTGTACAATCTGTTAATAGTAGTAGCAGACCCTCCATAAAGTAGTGCTACCCAATTACGTGTAAGTCTTAATAAACAATAGATGCAAAAAGGTTGTGCACATTATTTGCAACAAATGATCTGAGCTTATACTCACTTTTTCTTTTACTTGATCAAAATAGCCTATTAACAGAATAATATGTTTTATGACTAGTATTAAAATGCCTTTATAAAAATTTGAGATATAGATGATTTAATAATTATTGTTGATTAATCTGCAGGTTTTACAAATGATTATTAAGCTATTTTCATAACTAATACTGACTTTATAAACTTAGACTAGGTGTTCATCTTGAGTAAAAAAATTCAAAAAACAAAACTCAACAATTTAATAATTATTTTTGTTGATTTATTTGACTTTATGCATATATCAAACAATTAGTGATCTTAATGTGAATGTAACATTCTTATTAATAATAGAGATTTCATATAGAAAGAAATGGTGGGAGCATAAAGTAAAACATTATGATGAAATGTTAATATAGATCTAGTGTAATTATAATTGTATGCTAAAAGACTCAAAAAATGCTTATATAGAATTCTGGCTTTGTTATACAGAATAATTGTTTACAATATATTTATTTGTTACAAAACGAAGATATACTGACATTGTGAAATACAAAAAAAAGATTGCATTTCAATGAACTCTTAACAACAAAGCACTCTTGAAAAAGTCATTAATGATAATAGAATATGAATGTGATTTGCATGACATACCAGAGCCCTCGTTTGTAATTAATATTTTGAGACAATATAATAATATAACAAAAGCGCCCAGGTATGTCAACATCTTCATTTTTTAATTGATACATTGTGACAATGTAATTCTATTTAAAATAAAAAAGATAGATGGAAGAAATTGTCTTTAAAAAAAAGTTAGATTAATGCCAACCTAGTGTATACACAATGTACTAAGAAAAGAAAACAATTATCTATCGCAAAACAAATCCATACTTAGAAATTAATATACTACATAAAACGAATAAATTCAAATTATTTGATAATCGGAATAAAAAAATTCTAAATAGTTAATCATGAAGAAATATTTTCACATTAATTTCAAGTTTTTGTCGTTGTTGTTGTATATTTTTAATTAAAACTGTTTGATTTTCGATATTTAATTAAATTTAAAAATCACTTATTTAAATAAAATACATTTATTCAAAAAATGTTAATGTAAATTTATATGTTAAAATGCCTGAATGCGTACACATACACTTCTCACCAGAAACATGGTAGTGTTAATTAATGTAAATTAATTAAAGATATTGTTTTCTGATATTAAATTTAATAACCATTAAATAACTCATTCTTGATTGTTGCACTTAAAGAGAACTATTATTTACTGTAAATAATAAAATGCTATTAGTTTTTTGAATAAATAAAATAATTTTTCCATTTAAAATTAATTATAAAATATTAAATTTTTTCTAATCTTGCTTAACAATTTATTTTATATTTTTCAACAGTTTTATCTACATACAACTTGTCTATCTGTCTTTGTAACAAGCTAATATTTTCTATTAATATTTTAAAATAAAAACTTTAATAATTATTTGTATAGAAATTATCATATTCTAACCCAGATATAAACTTTAAACGCTACCTGAGATTATTTATTTTTATTAAACAAAATAACATGGCATCATTAATCCTACTTAATTCGTTTTTCTTTTTATGAATAATCATTACATATATGTGCGTATGTATGTGTGTGTTATCTAAACAAATGATTAAGTGAAGTGGGATTATACATGATTATTACAAAAAAGATGCTCAACATTTACATTTTGCGCCATCTCTCGACCATTTTTGATCACATACTCATTATTTTATGCTAATTTTGTTGTAAATTCATAGCTTTATCAGTATTTAAAATTTTAATACCAAAAAAACTGCAAAGCACTAACTATCAACTTCAGCCATTATTCATCAGCTGTTTCTAACTATCAAAGACAGAAATCAAACCAAAATGTTTCATGCTTTTGTAATAGATTTTGAATATAAATAAATATATTTCTTCTAATTTTTTATATTCATAATTAAGTTTTTACAATAATTTACCTAAATATAAACTTTGATTTGAAAATTTTAAACTTTACCAAAAAAATAATCAAAGGAAAATGAATAGTGCTTGATTGCTATTCAAGACAAATTAATAATGTTGACTGCTATTTGCATATCAAAGACATTCAGTGATAACTAGAAAAATGCAACTATTTTTATAACTATTTATGCATTTTATGATTACTTTTTACACTATATTGACTAATATTGTGGTTAGATTTAGATTTTTATTTAATATATTTAATTTTATATGAAGAAAAGACAATAGAAATGAATAAAAGACATGAGAAATCACTGGTGATTTCACTTAATGATTGTTTGAAATATAATTCTTTTGTTTTACTGCAGGCTATTTTTTATATGTTTTTCTTATATTTTTCTTCAGTTAATTAACATTATTTTAAATTTTTCATTACATTTAATCAATTGAATGTAAAATAATTCAATACTTGGAATGTAAAATAATTCAATTGTTAGAAGTTAAATTAAAACAATTCTGATTATTGTACATTAATATATTTGTGAAAAGAAATGGGCTACATCCATATTTAACAAATGAAATCACTCAAATTTGTACGCAATCTGGACAATAAGAAAATTAGACAGTTAGAAGGTTAATTCCATGTAATAACTCTACAAATGATATAACACTAGCATTGCTACATAACTATCAATTACTGGTGACAGTCCTTTAGGTAAACTAATTCACCTAATCAATATACTTTTATTTTGAATTTATTACAAACAAAAGAAACTTACTCTTTCATTTCTAAACACAATACTTTATATGGATTTAATCCAGACATATATTTTTATAAGCATGAGAACTTAGGTAAATTTCTTGTTTTTTGAATCTTGTAATTATTACTTAATCTGCTCCGGAGAGTTATGAATGTTAAATTAAATATTCTCATTAAATAATCATGATGTAAATAAAAAATATATTAGATTAATCATATATTAAAATTACAGAAATAAATTAGCAGTAGTGTTTCTAGATTACTTTTAGTTACTGCTGACAAATCATAAGTTAATTTAACTTGCTCTAATGGTGTGCAATAAGATTTCATCATGAGTTTACTCTGAATCAAAAGGCAGTTTCACTCTAATTTCTAACCCAAAGTTTTGTAAGAGTTTAAATCAAGACATTATGTCATCTCCTCCAGATTATCTTGGATAAATTATATGTAAAAAAAGAAATACCATTTAATTCCATATTATAATTAGATAAATTAGCATATGTATTACTAGATTTAATTCCATATTATAATTAGAGAAATTAGCATTTGTATTACTAGATAATTATTAATTATACTGTAAAGAATGAATAACTGGGATTAATTCCATATTATAACTAGTGAAATAAATTACAACTGGAGTTGCTAGATTATTATCAATTACTATCAAACATCCCTTACATTAAATTAATTTGTTCTAGTAGTCTACAATAGCTTTTTTGAGTTCAATTGGAAACAAAAAAAATGTCTTTTTTATTTTTAACCAGATCTTATAAGGATTTAAATCTAGAACATATATTGATATAACCGTAAGAAATTAGAATAATTTCATCTTCACATTGCATCCTGCAAATGTTATTTTATCTCTACTAAAATTTATGATAAATTAAGTAATTTTACTGATTAATTATAATATTAAAACAATACATAGATTTAATTCTATGTAATAATTAAAGAAAGAAGTTAGAACTGATGTTGCTAAGTAAATATCAATTACTATTAATAACCATAACCCTCGATGGCTTTTTCTTCGGAGTTCATTCTTTTTTCATTTTTAACTCAAGATCTTATATACATTTAAATTCGGATAAATACGTATATAGCATGAGAAGATTAAATAGTAATTACGTGATATAAAGGAAAGATTTTTTTAAAGTTCTCATGTTTTATAAAAATATGTGACTATATATAAATGCATACAGATCTTGAGTTAGAAAGGAAAGAAAAATGTCCTTTGGTTTCCAGGCTACTAGAAAAAATTAATTCAGCTGAAGAACTGTCAACATTAATTGATTGTTACCTAGAAACAATAGTGTTAATTATAATATATACATATATACATAAACTGATGAGCAATCAATATAAATTGCCACAACTTGATGCATTATTTATATATATTTGAATATATATGTTGATGAGGACATTATAGAGATAAAAGCATATTTAAATTATAAAAATGTAGGCAAAGAAGATTTTGCATTAGCTATTTATCTATATTATCACTACTACTTGCAAAAAATTATATATATTTAATATGTGGTCGTTTTTATATTTTATATCTATGATATTCTTTATCATATAATGTAAGACATCATCTATCAATTGAACTTAACCTGAGCAAAACATAGAGAATCTCACCACTAAGATAAATTATATAGATTAATAAAATTAATAATAAAACAGAAACAAACTATTAAGATAAAATAAAGTAACATCACAAACATATTTAGTTATTAGATATATAATTAAAAGTCCATAAAAGTTTAATTATTATACTTAAATATTACTGTTTAATGTCATGCTAGTAATTATAAATAAAATAGAAAATCACAATATTATCAAACCAGCCAAATAACAAAATTTTTCTAAAATTCTCTCATGACCATTGGCATCATTTATTAACAAATAAATCTTTTGAAGTGAAATTCAACAAAATCACAATATTTATATATATATTACAAAGAAATCAAACTATTAATATATGGTGTATCTGAACTTGATTCAGTCCCATATGGCTATTTAAGTTAGGTAGCTGGATTGGAAGATATATGGATGTCTGAAAATTTCATATTTTCTATTTAATAGTTATCCATTATATAAAGTATTGGACTTGGTGTGGTATTTTAAATTTAATGCTTGAATGTCCTAGCACATCACTGAGAAATCCAGTAGCAGAAACCAATCTGAGGTTGGGGATATTCTGAAAAGGTTGTTAAGAGCTATTTGCAAAGTCATTATATAACTATATATATATATATATATATATATATATATATATATATATATATATATATATATACTGTAACCTTAAAGAAAGAAGAAGAGAGGGGGTGAAAGTGAAGAAAAAGAAAGGAAAAGAAAAGAAAGAGAGATGGAAGGAGAGAGAGAAAGAAAGATAGTAAAAGAGAGAGTGAGAGATGATGATAAAGAGAGAGATGATGAAGATAATAAGATGGAAAAGAGGAAGAGATGAGAAATAAGAGAGAAACAATGATGATGAAGAAGATGGAATAGAAATGAAGATGAAAATGAGATAGAAAGATGAGGATGATTATGATGAAGTAAAATGAAGATGAAATGAGATGATAGAGACTCTTAACGACTTGGCTCAGTGGGTTACAATAAGTTTAAGAAAAGAGATGATAATCCAGAGATGTATGATCAGATAGAGACCAAATCTAATACTAATGCAAATATAATTATTAGGGCATATTAATAATCTACCACTAAACAATACAGAAAATAATTTAAATCATTAATTGTTATTGGAATCGGCCTACCATCAAATCACACTCTCTGAATAAGAATAAATTATACTTTGTTTGGAAGGATTATCACATTAAATTGAAACTAACAAGGCAACAAGAGTAAACAATCTCAGGGGTTCTAAAACTAAAACTCTTGTGCAAAACTAAAAGTAGAAGTTGCCTACTAAATAATTGCTAAGATGAATAAACAAGTGAGTGATATCTTGGCTGACCATAAAATAACTACCTTATTGTTCAATCATGGAACAATAAACAAGAATAATATTAATTTAAAAATTTAATGAGTTAATTTAAATTTAAACAAATGATGGCCTGTTATCCAAGATATTACTGGAGCAAGGGTACTTTTTATGCCTTTCCCCATATTACAGACAACCTACTAAAGACCTCAAATGCAAATGGATTATAATTCTTTAAACATATAAGATGATGATAGATAATGTGCAGTTAATGTAGAAGAATGGGCAGCTTTTAAAATAATAGAAAATAATAAATAATCTTCTGTAGCATTAATATTCTTATTTTATCTCACCTTGCATAATCTTCAGCCTGAGAAGATATAATGATAACTTAAAAATCAACTTTTAAATGAGCATTTAATTAAGTATCTGATATAATGTAATTATCTGTTATTGTGATTCAATCTGAGAATCACTTAGATTAGCATGGCGTTATAATTTAAACCAGTATCAAAATATATTTTATAAACTTTATATGTTTATGAACATTTGAACTCAAAATTTTATGAACTGTGGAACTCAAGACAATAATATTTTCATATAAAAGTAAAACTTTTTAAAATAATAATAATATGGTTTATTATTTAAAACAATTAGAAGAAAATATTTACAATCAAAATTTATTACAAGCATTGCCAATATAGCGCTGGAATCTTTTACAAATATTTTGACTTTTAAAATATTTATTTTTAGTTTACAAAAATACTGAGTATCCCTCTTAAACTCTTTTAAATTGTTTATTCTGATAAACAAACTAATAAAATAATAAATGCCTACAATAGCAAGCAGAGACTATTTAATACTAAATTCTAATCTCTTTTAAACAATCAGAGATTTCCAAATCTTTAAACTTAAATTAAAATAGACTAAGTTTATTAAGCACAATTCTATTTTTATTAGCATAATTAATATTATGAAAGTGTTATCTATCAATCAGAATAACACACAAGGAACTTAAATTTATAATCCTGAGCTTAATAAATGCTAAGCTGGAATAAACATATTTAGAATATATTTTAAAAATATTATCACTAGTTACACTGATATTACTAATACTATAACTAGTGATACATTTAAGCAAATTTCTAGCTAATTTTAAATTAAATTAGATATATGGGCCACTCACTCATCAGAGGTCATTTATACACTTTTTAAATAAATTCTGTCCACATAAAATTATTACCCTAAGTGTTTTAAAATTAAAGATTTAAAAAGACAAATCCAGTGGCAAAACTCTGGATGAACATATTAAAACTAGTATGTGTGAATTGCCACTTGTACTTTATGCATAATTAACATACTTAAAAATAAATATAGATTATTGTTGGTTGGCTTATGGATGGTAAAACTATCATAGCAACACAATTCAAACATTAATTATACTTATAAGCATTAAAATAGCTATCACAAGCTGAAGAAACAAAGTTCCTCAAACAAACATATCTTGTCATCACAAATCTAAAACAAATGCAACATCACTTACTGTGGTGGAACTAGCATTAATTCATCATGAATAATAGGCTAAAATATAACAGCATATATGCTCTGCAGAGCTGGATAAGAATGTGGTGGCTTTCAAAATACCTAACTTTGATGCAGAAAAAGGTTACCTGGACCTTGTCTACAGTGCATCAGGTACAGAAGGATGCACCAGGAAAGCATGATCCTCTCTCATGGGATTCCAATGCTTATAAATGGGATAATCATCACTGAAAAATACAACTATAGGATATACAATAACCCTCTATGGGAACAAGCACTATCAATTTGTGGAAAAGCAATACAATAAGGATAAAGGACCTTGTCTACTCCATTAAGCATACTCAAAATAATTAACAAAGCCTAACTCTATGAAGCTAACAAATACTTAACTAATGACAAAATATATACTTCACATGAACTAATTAAGTTATCACTAAGAAGTTTAAAAATATGACACACATATATTCAATTTAAGAACCAACAAAGCCAAACTGTCAAACGACTACTACAAGAAATACCTAAAATTAAATGCATATAAAAATTTTAGGCAAAGGCACAATGCACACATAATAAAATATTAAATACTAAAAAAATATAATGACTAGTGGACTTTCAAAGATTGCAAATTAAACGCGAGAATATGAAAAATATTTGCAGTTATTATTAATGTAGTATTTATAAAACAAATGAATAAAAACTCTCTGATAAACTTCTTTGGCTGATTGAAAAGAAGACTGAGTAAAACATCCCACATATAAATAAGCTAAGACTGAGATATTTAAATCTCCATGAATGAAATTATCAAATAGAAATTAATTTGTGAAACGCCTAATAAATATAATAGTATATAATTTACCTGAGAATGGCAAAAATATTTACTCATTCTAATAAAACCCATTAAGATTAAAATTGTAACATTAGTTTACCTGGTATATCTATGTTAATAGTGTTATACATATTTTAAAACAAAATATATAGCATAAATATTTTTCTGGTTTCCTTTTTTTAAAAAAAACCAATAAAACAGACAATAAAAAAATAATAATACAGTAACTTAAGTTCATAGTTTCAGCTCCATACTGTTTTTTCATTCCAGACATGTAGATAATTTATTGAGAACAATTTATCTGACAGTATTTGAAGCTTCTAGTCAAAACATTCATAATCATGGCAATGATTTCTAAAAGAAAATGAAACATGTGATATTCTAAATGTTAAAACATTGAAATAATAAGAATAAGCCGGCATTGGAATGATAAATAAAACAAATTCTTCAGCTGAGAACATTTTTATAGAATCCTGGGTTTCCATGTACAATAATATACCTTTATTATTTTTAATTCCGTTTTTCTCTTTTAAAAGAACACTTTTTAAAAAAAAAAAAAAAAACAGTTTTTTTTAATTATTTTTCATACAGTATTATGAAATTCTATTTTCAAATAACTTTCTCTTCCCACTGCTTAGCATAAGATGGGAATTATTTTTTTAAAGTACATATTTTCACCTGTTTTCAATTAGCTAAAATAAGCTATTTCCATTTTTGGTCAAGCTATAAGCAATACAGTTTTTTAGTTCATTATCATTTGAAAATTCATCCTTAACTAATTGTAGTTTACAATATTTTGACCAACTCTTTCTAGAAGTAGATAATTACTATCTCATATTTAATACATTTTTTTAAAATTGGACATTAGGCAAAGTTAATATTAAATTATACTAAATGCTTGGCAGATAAAATTTATTCTTCCTTATTTTAGTGCAGTATATATTTTTCTCTTCTAAAATTATTTTAGAAATAAGCATTATTATAATAAGAGCATATTTTAAAGTCAATATTAGGTATCAGTAATAAATTTCAGACTAAATGTCAGCTTTAAATAAATTTTATAACAAGGAGATTGACACATTTTTAAACTATAATACAGTTCACTATAATGTCTTTCAATTTTCCTCACTTATGTTTTAATTTAATTAGATAATTATTAAGTATCCTTCAGCTATAATAGTTCAGTACAATAAAGGTATTTAACCATATAAATACTAATGGTTTGCATCTTAATTTTATTTTCCAATACATAAAATTCATGCAATACAGAAGTAAGATAAAAGATGTAAAACTTCCTTTAAACATTTTGTCACTATAGTTTTAAATTTAACTGAAAGTTGATATAAAAGAAATGGGTTTACCTTTAATTTAGCAATTTTTCATCGCAATTTTAAAACAAGTAGTTATAATTTTAAACACACTTTTATTTTTTTACAAGAAAATAGTAAACTTTAAAAAAAATACTTTTTTTTTATTAAAAAAAGAGAAGTTCAGGATTCCAGGAGTATGCATGCAGCAACACACACATCAATAACCACTGAACCACCTCTATTTATATCTGATAATTTCTACTCTTTCCAATAGTCAATTTAGTTTAAAAACCAATCAAGTTATTTTATATTTATCTTTAACACCTTTGACAGATCAGCTGTGAAATTGATTACTGATGCAATTGATCTAATTATTTGAAATCCATGTGACTTAATGGTTTTTAAAATCAAAAGTTAATTATTGACTATTTTATGTAACATTTTAAGCAATATTATATTACATAAAATAAAATAAAACAAATATAAAAATTAGAACTAGTTTTATTTATCAAAACTTTTAAATATTAATTTTAATAATTTTATTCATTCATTTGTTTTAAATCAATATTGTTATCAAATCATTATTTGTACACACATTTAACATATCTATCTGCATGCACACATATACACTCACAAAGATGACCTATTAACTTAAACTCTGCTAGCTAATTATAACTTATTTAAAACTGCAAAAATAAAAATTCCAATGAATATTATATTTGGAATATTTTTTTTAAAACAGGTTAAATGATAATTTAGATTAAATAAAACAAATATTATAAGACTTCTCAAAGATTAATTTAAATACTATTTTTAAACCAATTTAATACTATTTATTTTATTTATAACATTAACTTATTTAAAGGTTATAAACTAAAAAAAATTGAATACAACAATAATTACTTTATAATACATTTAATGCTATTTATTAATTTTAAAACCAAATCTAACCCAACTATTTCCTTTAAGTAAACTTACTATCTTACATCTCTCATCAAACCAGTTACTATATATCTACTGACTCTTCACACATATTAGACAAAATTTAATAAATGTTACAATACTATAAATTATTATCATATATCATTCACTAATTAAATAATGTCTTCTATTTTTACTATTATTTTTTTTAAAAATCAGAAAATTACAAATAAAAAGTTAAGCTAAAATAAACTCTGGCACCTGTTGGAGCCAAGTGAAGTTTCACTTATGTACAATATATATATATTGTAATGGAAACCCGGTGATCAAAAGCTTAACTTCCCTTTTATTTATATATAATGGGGAATTCTTAAAATTCAAGATCATCCACTTTCCGCTACTGCAAGCAGAGAACATACAGACATAAATGAGTCTATATCCATACTTGACTGAACCTGTATACTATACGGGTATAGCCCCAGGTTATATTTCCTGGTCAATTCTCTCCCAACTGCTGTAAGATTTTATGGAGTTACAGCACTTGGATATTTATAAATTTTAATGGGATCAAAATACTGCACCGCTAGCTTCATGTGTTAATTCAGTACTCAAAATGAATAATAATTATTTTCCCAAACCCTATGACTATATTACTTTTTGGAGTGGCGAAGAACGAGATGAAACATTTAAATCAATAATAAATATTTAATACAATAAATTATAATAAAAAGAAACACTCTAAATCATTTACAAACAATAAAAACAGATAATTTGCTATAATGCTACAAATAAAATAAAATAGAAGATCCGATAAATGATTGTAATCTGTGAAAGTAAATTATCCCTTTATAGTTATTCCAAATATTAGAAAGAGTCTAATTAATGTCTATCCCATTAATATCTGGGATTGGCAATTGCATTAAATTAAAAGTATGTGCACATACATTATATAAAATGTATTATACATAATTACCTAGGTTATTAAGTCTTTAATTAATTTTGAAGTCTTGCTGACTGCCACGTGCAATTTCTCCATTTCTTTAGCAGGGACAGTCGCTCCTAAGTTAGATTTTGGTTGTGGGAACTCCTCTGCATTTAGGGCAACAAGGATCAGGCAAAATGAACTCTCTGGCAGGCACTACATCGACAGCTGTTATATCTAGATGGGAACCATTAGAGCACAGTGAGTCTTGATTGGCAAGCGATCACGACAGCCCTTAGCCAGCCATTCTTAATGAGGCACCAATGTTAGAAATTATATCTTGTTAACTGTGGCTGCTTATTATCGGAGCAGTGTTTTTACCAACCACTCCTCAAGAAGTCTCCAACTCTAATCCTATACTGAAAACTTTTTCATTAAAAAATTCCCCCAGTCCTTTGTCCTTTCGATCCTTTGTTTTTGCTGTTGTTCACACCTTTGCTTTTCTGAATGTGCCTTTGGCCATTTATAGATTTACTTTTATATAATTTCATAGCATTATGTACATTTATTTATTTATTTCTCTTTTAATTACACAGATTTTTAATAAAATGTTTTTTTTTATTTTTGACATACTGATAAGCATAAATTATTGCTGTCTTTATCATACTTCATACACGCATTTTGTATTATCATCACATGTGTACCTTTATGACCCAGATCCTTATCTTTCGGTCATGTTTTTAAATTTATATGTTTTCTCTGTTTAAGGCTTTCAAACTTTACTTTTCTTATACATCATATTTTAGTTTGTCTTTCATTTAGATTTCTTTACTACTATTAATTTTCTAATTTACAATTTCAATATTTCTAACTTATTTTTCATTTCACAAAATCTTAACTTTGGAGGGTAAAAGATAAGAATCTTTTCGATTCTAATTCCCTCTCTTTTTTTAATTAAAACATTTCTTTGTTTATAATTTTTTTAACTCACTTTCTAGTATTCCAAATGCAATATTTAATATTCTTTAAATGTTAAATATCTATATGTGTGACCACAGTATGTGCAATCATCACATTACACCGTTCCTCTCCTTTAAATTTTTTTTTAAAAAAATTTTAATTTAATGCATTGAAAGCTAGATGTTCCTAACTACTGTTAAAACCATCTCATATCTATGTACTCCTACAACTTAGTGATGAAATTATACTTAGAGAGGAGACCAGGCAAATTACATCCCTACTCTGACGATCCAACCAGCATTACTAAACCAATTTAATCTCGTTATAAACAATACATGAGTTTTATTTCTGCCTCCTACTTGTATATACAGGTTCGAATCCACAGGATATCTCTGTGACTCGATTAAACCTGTTCATATCTCACATTTTACAAATGATAACCCTCTGAGTGACAACTCTGGTCACTATACCGAGGTGGGTTGGGAGGCTGGCAATTTTTCATCCAGCTCATCCATGAGCTCAGAATATTTTACTGATAGCTCGTATTTTTAAAAGGGGTTCTTTCCCCATACTTTGGATTCTAATCCATTGACTCACGATATTTGTCAAATATCTAACTGGAAATCTTAATCCAGTGAGTCATTATGAGAAGGGGATCTCTGTCCCTGTCTCCTTTATCTAATAAGATCTGGTGACCACAGAACTCATGCATGAAAGCATAAGAGAAGGCTCACCATATACTGATAAGATCCACCTACAAATATCTATACCTACACACCTTCAGCCTCTATCTAAATCTCACACTACTATCTATCATCTGTTTTTCTTAGTTTATCCTAAAGTCCTTTATACTGTTTGGCCATTTACTGGCTCATTCTTCTTTATATTTTCATGATCAATATTTCCTAATTTCATTGTTCATTTTCCATTACTCATGGTCCAATTCCATTTTCAATCTTGTTCCAGTGAATCCATCCTTTATTAGTGATCACACTTAGTTTTTATCTGGTGGTTGTCTTTCTCTATTGATATCACATCTTCCTCTGGGATACAGATTTTGATCCCTATGTTCTCTATCCTCTGTCCATTTGTATGGCCACTTTCATTCAGTCTTACATCTACATTGTTTATCTTCCTGCCCTCTTGGGTTCCACTATGTACAATCTCTTCTGTTTTCCTTTCATCATTCTTTACTAGGATCCCAACCATTTTTAATTTCAAGTGGTTCCTTTGGAGGTGGTCTATATGCATATCCCTTGTCTGTATCTCCTTCAGTGGCTCTTGACTCGATGCATACTATCCCCATATATGTGCTGTTACCGGCTGACTTACTTATCCTCTCTTCAAATTTTAAGTCTAACTTTTCTACTACCTTGACTACCTGACATATTCTCCTGCATGCTCGTCATCATCCTATGATCTTCTACTCTTATCACCTCCACTTCCTCTTCTTTTTCTAACTGTCTTATTCCCCTTTCTGGGCATCTTATGTCTTCCCTCAGATCAAACTCTGCTGACTCTCTATCTATACTCTCAGGGGCCCTATCTAATTCATCATATACATATGGCTCCATACCTCTTTGTTCATCCCACTTAATTTCCCTGTCATGTCTATTTTCTGTGTCCTTTGCCTCTGATTGCTGGATGAAGCCATTTCTAATCTCTTCTATGGCTTCAGCAATTCTTTTCTTGATGTCCATTTCTATCTTTATCTGCCATTTTTTCATCCTTCTCTCTTCTCTATCCATGCATTCTTTCATGAATTGCTGTTGCTCAACCCTTATTTGCATTAGCATATTTATTACATCACTATAGTCTGTTTCATCTTTTACTTCCATCCCCGTATCTTCATTTCCTTCTCTTCCTTCCTCTTCTTGAAGGTCCATTTTAGCTTGGGACCTTGTATGCATAGATATCATTTTATTTAACCCTTCTTGATATCTGTATTTATTATTATTATTATTTAACTCTTCTGGATAGATTTATATAAAAAATTCTTTTTACTGACTCTTTGCTTTTTACTTTGATTAACTATTTAATTTCTTTGTTATTTGTTAGTTAGCATTTAGACCGCTAGCCACCCCAAATGTCCACACTCTGGTTCATCCTCTTGTTCGCCTGCCTTAGATTCGTTTGACTGCCTGTCCCACCTTGATGATTGTCCTATGTTTTCCCTACTTATCCAACTCTTTCTCACTATACCTCAATTAATGTTGCACTTATATATTTTTTTAAATTTAACTTAACTTAAACACTCTACTTTATTCCTCTGTTAATGATATATATAAATAAATTCCTTTCTATTTGACTGTATTTCCAACAGTATGCATTTCTGATATATATTTTCTAATATTCCATTTATAATTTTCAATCACTTTAAGGTTATGGCTGTTTTTTGAAAAAATCATACACATATATATTTCTTTAATGGACTAACCTCCTTCATTACACACACTATGTTTGTAATTTATATTATCTCTATACTATTTTAAAATCATACACATATATTTCCTTCCATTTAACAGATATACTTTGTTGTACCAGCTCTGTTGGTAATTTATTGATTAAGTTATCCTCACAATTATTTTTACAATCATACATATATTTTTTCCCAACTTAACTAATATACTTCGTTACACTTACTACGTTTTGTAATTTAACGATTACTTTATTGTCTCGAATATTTAAAATCATACGTATATATTTTCTTCAACCTAACAAGTACACTTTGTTGCCCACATTACTTTTGTAATTTATTGATAACCTTATAATTAAGGCTATTTTTTTTCTTAAAAAAAAAATCATACACATATATATTTCAACTTCCTATACACGTGACTATTTGTATTATTTATCATTTATAATATTTTATTTTCAGCTTGATTGAGATACGCTATTATTAACTCACACATATATTTTTCCACTTCACTTATATATGCGATTATTCTAGAGTCCGACATATATATTTCTTCACTTAACTTAGATCCGCGGATATTTTATTATTTATCATTTATGATTAAAACCTTACTAAAACTGTTTTATTCTCCCTTTCTCTTTTCTGAAATGATTTATATTTTATTACAGCAATTAGTTTGAGATAATCAATTCTTTGTTCATGGCGATTATATTGGAATACTTCTGGTCTTTTATTAAGTACATCACAACGAACTTCAAAAATTTCTTAGTATTAAATTTCCCCCTTCCTTCTATCCTTTGTACACATTTGATGTTGAAACACATATATGAAGTATTATAATGTAGAAAAAAAAATTTATCTCCTTCATCTTCGCTTCTAACCACTCTGATTTATGACGCTAATTTTATATATTCTAAAAACACATATATTAATTTTTTTTTTTTTTTTAGAAAATATTTACGTTATTTTATAAAATTATTCAACACGTGATCACTAATTGCACAGCAATAGATATCCCAGACTTGGCCCACAAAATGTAATGGAAACCTGGTGATTGAAAGCTTAACTTCCCTTTTATTTATATATAATGGGGAATTCTTAAAATTCAAGATCATCCACTTTCCGCTACCGCAAGCAGAGAGAACATACAGACATAAACGAGTCTATATCCATACTTGACTGAACCTGTATACTATACGGGTATAGCCCCAGGTTATATTTCCTGGTCAACTCTCTCCTGACTGCTGTAAGATTTTACAGAGTTACAGCGCTTGGATATTTATAAAGTTTTAATGGGATCAAAATACTGCACCACTAGCTTCACGTGTTAATTCGGTACTCAAAATGAATAATAATTATTTTCCCAAACTCTATGACTATATTACTTTTTGGAGTGGCGAAGAATGAGATGAAACAGATTTAAATCAATAATAAATATTTAATACAATAAATTATAATAAAAATAAACTCTAAATCATTTACAAACAATAAAAACAGATTATTTGCTATAATGCTACAAATAAAATAAAATAGAAGATCCGATAAATGATATTAGAAATCGTCTAATTAATGTCTATCTCATTAATATTTGGGATTGGCAATTGCATTAAATTAAACGTATGTGCACATATGTTATATAAAATGTATTATACATAATTACCTAGGTTATTAAGTCTTTGAATTAATTTGAAGTCTTGCTGTCTGCCACGGGGAATTTCTCCACTTCTTTAGCAGGGACGGTCGCTCCTAAGTTAGATTTTGGTTGTGGGAATTCCTCCACATTTAGGGCATCAAGGATCAGGAAAAATGAACTCTCCGGCAGGTGCTACATCGGCAGTTGTTATATCTAGATGGAAACCATTAGAGCACAGTGAGTCTCGATTGGCAAGTGATCATGATGGCCCTTAGCCAGCCATTCTTAATGAGGCACCGATGTTAGAAATCATATCTTGTTAACTGTGGCTACTTATTATCGGAGCAGTGTTTTTACCAACCACTCCTCAAGAAGTCTCCAACTCTAATACTATACTGAAAACTTTTTCATTAAAAAATTCCCCCAGTCCTTTGTCCTTTTGATCCTTTGTTTTCGCTGTTGTTCACACCTTTGCTTTTCTGAGTGTGCCTTCGGCCATTTATAGATTTACTTTTATATAATTTCATAGCACTATGTACATTTATTTATTTATTTCTCTTTTAATTACACATATTATTAATAAAATGTTTTTTTATTTTTGACACTACTGACAATCATAAATTATTGCTGTCTTTATCATACTTCATACACGCATTTTGTATTATCATCAAATGTGTATCGTTATGACCCAGATCCTTATCTTTCGGTCATGTTTTTGAATTTATATTTTTTCTCTGTTTAAGGCTTTCAAACTTTACTTTTCTTCTCATATTTTAGTTTGTCTTTCATTTAGATTTCTTTATTACTATTAATTTTTTAATTTACAATTTCAATATTTCTAACTTATTTTTCATTTCACAAAATCTTAACTTTGGAGGGTAAAAAATAAGAATCTTTTCGATTCTAATTCTCTCTCTTTTCTTAATTAAAACATTTCTTTGTTTATATTTTTTTTAACTCACTTTCTAGTATTCCAAACGCAATATTTAATATTCTTTAAATGTTAAATATCTATATGTGTGACCACAGTATGTGCGATCATCACAATATATATATATCAATGCAATCAAATCATACATCATGTGAGTAAATTTAATAAGCTTATACTATAAATGTTATATAATGAGCATGCTAATAGCTCTTAACAAACTTTTCTGAACATCTCTTTTCTCATACCTGTTTCTAGCTCTGGATGTCATCAGAGAAGTGCTAGGATATTCAGGCATTAGATTTGAAAACACCAGATCAAGCCCCAGCATTTATCTAATAGTTACTATTAGGTAAAAATCTAAAATTGTCAGACATTCATATGTCTTAAAATCCAACTGTGTAACTTAAATAGTACCTCACTGAGAATGGACAAAGTTTGATACTAGTCTGAGGATAGGGATATTTGGAAAATCTTGTTAAGAGCCATTAGCATGCTCAATACATAACATTTGTTGTACAAGCATATTAAATTATGTCGTGATGTATGACCTGATTTCCTTGCAGTTATTATTTTTCTCTTGAGGCTTTGGTAATTTTCTGTTACTAAAGCTATTAATATATGGTGTATCTGAACTTAATTCAGTCACATGTGGATATTTAAATTAGATAGCTAGATTTGAAGATGGATGGATATTTGAAATTTTCAAAATTTTCTACTTAATAGTTAAATGCTGGACTTGACCTGGTATTTTTAAATCTTCTGCCTGAATATCTTAGTGCCTCACTGATTACAGGCAGAGCTAGAAATTGGTCTGAAAATGGGGATAATTGGAAAAGCTTGTTAAGAGTTATTAGCATGATCATTATTTATTAGCATGATCATTATATATATATATATATATATATATATATATATATATATATATATATATATATATTGAAGCAGTACATAAATAACCTTAAATATATGTGCTTTACCATTCACTGTTTATTTAACTACTGATCCTAAAATCAACCACAGTGAATGGATATTGAAATAAATTGTAAATTATTAATAAAACATTTAGATATATAAAAATATTATAGGTGGAAATTAAGAGGAAAAAAGTTTATAGTAAAATAAATAAATAATTATTGTATCAGCAAACAGAGATGTCAACTTATGCATCTTATATAATACCAAAATAGATTAAGTAAAAATTTAACTTAAAATTCATTAAGAGAAAGTGATGTAATATAAAATTGATTGTTTGTAATCTTAACACTAGTGTAAAATTATATGATGCTCTTAAGAAGTTATAAACAATGGAAGCATTGATAGACTTCAATTAATTAATTAATGGAGAGAAGAAATTAAAATGTATAACTATCCCAAGTTCTTCTTTGTTCTAATTTTAAAAAAATATTTTTCTTTTAAAATCTTGACCATCATCTAACATATATATAAATCTCTAAGTTATGTGAGAGTAGAGAAGTTTACCTCTGTCTACCCATTAATCTGTTCTTGAGTGTCCGAGGCATGAATCCAGCAGAAGACCTAAAAACTATGCCTGATAAGTACCTACTTAGCTATCTGAAAGTTTGAAGAGAAAAAGACTTATCTAAATGGAAACATGAGCACAGGTGTCCATGATATAGACCTTAACAGCCATCAAGAAAGAATGTCAGCATCATGAAGCCTCTAAAATAAACTCTTAATTTGCCACCCTTATAAAGCATAATTCATATGAGAGGTTTTTAGTTACTGTTAATTTTTATCTTTGTTTTTTTTATTATTGTTCTGCTTAGTATGTATTAACTAATTTTTATCTCACATATATTGATAAAGGTAACATAACAATCAACTAGCTCTGTGTGTATATATATCATTAGCATACATACAAAATGAAGAAGATTTGTTATTTATTATTTCAATGATAATGTGGAATATATAAGTGAGAAGTTTGGTGATAAGTGTTGTAAAATAAGTTGTTGTTTTTTTTATCCTCAACCCGTTCTGTAAGACAGAACACATTTTTAAATAAATTATAAAAGTTGTTGATTTTTTCATCCACCTTCTCCTGCAACTGTTTTTTTAGTAAATGTTTTTTTAAGAGAGAGAAAGAGAATACATTTCCATTTAGTTATTTACCTAAACTCTAGATTCATTTTATAACTATACTCAGAAAGACGTTCATATTTTTCATATCATATACATATGTGTCTATTTAATTTATTGATTTTTCTTTTAGAAAACTACCTCACAATTGTTATTTCCATATATATATATATATATGCTTAAACCAGATATGCTTATTAAATAATTATACATTAGAAGACATGTTATATAAGCGTCTGTTATTTAATATTTTTGTAATAGAGGGGTACAGTGCAATCTTTTTCATATATTTATCTACTCAATATTAATCAAATTTATGTGTGATAAATTTGTTAAGAACTATAATTATTGATTAATCATGCTAAGAATAAAATGCTTCTATAATACCCAGATATAAGCTAATTGAATGACTTTAAAGAAAGGGGTTTTATTATTTTCTAATGGTTTTTTAGCATAGTAATGTACAGAATTGTATGTATATATATATATACACACACCTGGGTCTCATTTTACATGATAGATAGGTTCCTCAGAAAACATGCACAAATGAAATCGCACAAAAATAGATGTAACTTACATTGAAAAGGGGGGATGCGGTCTGTGATTTTTCAAAATTCGTGTAAAAGCAAAGCACCAATGTAAAATTACTTTAAAATTCGTGCAAAAAAAAATAAGGAAATAAAATATGACTAATAAAAAATTTCAAATTTGAAAAAAATTGATACAAGACAAACTTTTTTTAACTATAATATTTAATTTTATTCAAAATAATATATTTTTATGCATAATTTACAGTACAGTAATTTACATTTTTTTCTACACATTTTAATTATTCTCGCTATTTGCCGAAAAACACGTTCGTTAGCAAACTGGTAAAAAAATCAGATTCTCACAAGAGGAAGTACAACTAGTGCTAAGTTCACTCTCATGTTGTGTTAATGGTTTTCTGTTGACAACATAATTAGTAATTAATCTTTGAGATGATGATTTTATTAATTGTTTATGAACATAGACTTATGATAATAAAAAGACATTTATTCACCACTGCTGGAAAAAATTTAATTACAACTAACAACTAAAAATTAAATTTTTATTTTTGTCTTTAATTTTTTAATTTTCAATTCCATTTAAAAATCAAATTTCGTTTTACATCACATTAATTTCAAGTCACCGTAAGTAATTTTTAAATTGTTAATTACAATTAAAAATCAGATTTTAATTGTCAAATTTAATTGTGCCCACTGCTATTACTCACCTTTTAAAAATAAACTTGCAGCCACTAAGTGATTAATAATTGATTCCATTCTTTTTTAAAAAGCAAAAACAGAATGTGATTTAAAATGCAAAATTAACACGCACAATGTTTGAACAAATTTACATTATAATCTTGTAAAATTTAATGTGTGTATACATAAAATGTTAAATCATGATTTTAATTTTGTTATTGCATAAAATCTTACTATTATAAAGCACTGAAAATATTGAAATTACTAAGATGAAAGTCAAATTCCAATAATGTGCTATTACTTTCAATATAATGTAAGTGCACAAAAATTATTATTTAAAGTAATAGCACATTATCGGAGTTCGACTTCCGGTGAAACACGAATCATGTAACTTCAAAATCGTGTTAAATAAGTCCACGTAAAAAGAGACCCAGGTGTGTATATATATTAATGTTGATAAGGCTCTAATATTACTGTTTGTTTGTCCATCCTCCCAGACTGTGTACTTGGTGATTATATTGTGTGTCTAAGTTTTGCTATTTTATTGTTTTCCAAATACTTCATCCAGCAAGCTCATGAATATTGGATATACATGTTACCTGGAGTTGAATTCTGTTAAAGGGACAATGAGGAGAAATGGACACTTCGCTGCCAAAGACCCTTCATTCCTGAATCCATCTTACATTTAGGTGAAGGAGGTTCCTTTCTCTAATAATCAATTAGAAGCAAATTATGACCATAGATATATGATCAAAGTGTGTTGCTATGTAAATTTATTGTTAATGATCCATTAGGGTTATATATATTATAATTCGATATCTGTATTTCTTCAAAGCAATATACGTAATTATATAATTGAATATTTATAAATACAGTAATCAGATATATTTTAAAAATTTTAACCACTTAGTAGTTCTTTTGACTATCCTTGTAGTCTTTGTCAACTAACACTTTGGCAAACCTTCCCAA
Organism: Epiperipatus broadwayi; assembly: GCA_028023455.1. Lineage (NCBI taxonomy): Eukaryota > Metazoa > Onychophora > Udeonychophora > Euonychophora > Peripatidae > Epiperipatus > Epiperipatus broadwayi. The sequence continues at coordinate 1,547,667 of JAQFVV010000179.1, read as the reverse complement.
AGTTCTGTGATCTTAACATTTGCTGCCTGCCTATTAACTATGTCATGTTTGTATTTGTATATTAGCATAGCTTCTTTTATTTTTCTTTTGGTGTTATTTTTTTCAATTTACAATATTTTAACATTAAACAAATTAATAAATAATTCTAAAGATAAAACCACATTTATAAATAAAAATTGTATCATTTATAAATGGATATGTAGATGTGGTAGTGCATATATAGGTGAATTGAGATGTACATTGGAAAAAATAACTAAAGAGTGCTAGCTGTTGTTAAAAAGAGTTTAGAAATCGAATCAAATTGTAAAGTAGATAATATTGTTTCAGCATTGAGATAATAATTTATTTTTGAATTCAAATTTTCTCTTAAGTATGCTACATTAATAAAACAATTCTAAAATAAATTTGATGCTGATATTGATGACAATTATTGATATGTTAAAAAACCTCATCAGAAATATATATATACATTTTTTCAAATGATTTTTTTTTATTTATATTTGGCTGCAAAGTGAAAAATTATTTGACTCTCTCAAAAACAAAACAAAATGGTAATTTATTTTAAAATGTTTAGTGATTTTATTTTAACTTTCATTCATGTGTTTATTTTATAGTTTTGTTTTTATTAAATGAGTTATGAATGGCTGCATGCTCTCTATGATAGATGAAGATTGTAAAATGAGATCCATTTATCTGTTAATAATATATTAAATAATTATTTTTATTTAAAAAATAATAATAATGTGCTATCATTATTTGAAAGTTAATAATATGTATTTTGTTAATCTGAAAGATCGAAGTTATACTCCATATTGAATATAGACATAACTAGAATGTGTTTATCTGATAGTTTGTGATAGTGGCATTTTATTTATAAGCATATACTGGATTATTTAATTGTTAAATGTCTTAGAAAATTTGCAAATTTTGTTTTGAATTTTCAAATACATTCAACCTATTAGTAATAGGACACAGATTAATATTTAACACAATGTTTAGAATGGTATTATTAGACTCTCTTCTTTAGATGTTAAAACTAAATACAGTGTGTCAATAAATAAGTAAGACTAAATACAAGCCACAAAATAAAAATAAATAAATTTATATCTTGAACCTAAATAATAAAAGAATCATAGGAAATGGAAAGAGCAAAAAAAGAAACATCTGATTAGCAAAAGTTGAAATTATTCATGGAAAATCAAAAACAATAAAAACTACAAAAAATAATAAAAAAAAATTATGAAAAAAAGGATAAAAATAAAAAAAAATGCAAGAAGCTGTGGATGAAATTAACTAAGAAAAGAACAAGATTGCATTAATAGAAAAGAAGATCAGCTGATAGAAAATAATATAAAGCTAATTTCCAAAATGTATTGCATTAGATTAAATGAAGTACAAGTAATCAACAAAATATAGCAATAAAAATAAAGTCCTAGTTAAATAATTGAAATATATTGCATAAAATGATGATTAAAATAATATAAAAAGATATGAGATATAATGAAGAAAAGGAAAAAGCCAAAAACATCACAGAAATTAATAAAAATTTGTATGTTTCAGAAAGATATTGAAATTGTGAAGTCCAAAAATAATGAAAAAAATGAAGGTTTTAAAATTAATGTTAACATCATAGAAAAAGATGAATCTGAATCTCATTATAACAGCTATGAGAAGATATAAAATAAAACAAAACTATAAAAACTTCTAAAGAGGATTAATGGTGATAGTACTTTCAGATATGACAGATTGGTTCAATTTGGAGTAGCAGAAAATTATACTAAATACAATTAAGAATCTTATAGTATGAACTAAGCAGTGAGAATTGCCAATTCCTCAACAAGCTTTATAATAAATGCTTAGCCAGAGAAAGCATTTAAAATATCTCTGTCAGGAATCCTCCTCCAAACCCCTGATCATGGTTTTGTGCTTTGGCACTTCTCAGAGAGGTGCCAGGGTAGGTTCAGACAATAGATCTAAAAATACAAACCCAAAGCCAGCATTTATCTAAAAGTTATCTATTGAGTGAAAAATCTGAAATTTTTAGACACCTACATGTCTTCAAATCCAGCTATCCAACTCAAATAGCTATATGGGGCTGATAGATCTTCAGCCATACCATATATTTAGTAGTCTTAGCAATATAACATTGCATAAGACTTAAGGCAAACACTATAATTAGTCAAAATAAGAGTCATATGTCAGCCCCATATAGCTATTTGAGTTGGATAGCTGGGTTTGAAGACATGTAGGTGTCTGAAAATTTTCAGATTTTCCACTCAAAAGATAACTTTGAGATAAATGCTGACTTTGGGTTGATATTTTTAGATCTAGTGTCTCAATATATCCTGGCACCACTCTCTGAGAAGTGCCAAAGCATGAAACCATGGTCAGGGATTGGGGGGGGGATCCTGACAGACATATTTTAAATACTTTCTCTGGCTAAGCATTTATTATAAAGCTTGTTGAGGAATTGGCAATCCTCACTGTTTATAACTTACAAGCTTAAGAGAATAGGGTCATGTGATCTATGACTCTTATTTTGACTATAATATGAACTCTCTGGAAATATTTAATCTGATCAAATGAATTAAAATCTTAGAGGAAAGCAAATGGAAGATGGTTATTCTTGGAAATTATATATGAAATTAGTTGAATGGAATACTTCCATGAAAAATATTAAGGTTAATATTTAAAAGAAAGAAAAAAAAATATTATTCAGCAATATATAATATTTGCCAACAAGTAATTAGAAAATAGTAGATCATTATGAGATATAATATGTATAAACAATGTGATCATTATTTATTGAAGTATATGGAAAGAATCCATGTATGTAGATTTAAATTTAATGAAATAAATAATAAAAAAAATTCAAGATCACTCTTGCAAACATTGGGGAATCATATTGAGAGATATCATGATAATAATTTGTAACAACATGCCAAGTTCAGAGCAAAGAAATTCTTTAGGTAAACAACATTTTACTGCCCTTCTGAAATCAGATAATGTACTTAAATAGTAAAGATAATTAGATTCTTTGGGACATAAATATAATGCTATTTTGACAATTTCTTTAATTACTTTGTACAATGCAATCAGTCAAAATTTATTTTTTGATATTTTCTTACATTTTTGAGAGACTAAATATAGTCTCCACGTCAGTTACAATATTAAAATATGTATGATCATACAATAAGTACATATTTACATATGCATAAATAGATATAACTATAAATACATTACATATACTTTACATTATAGAGTTTATAGAATACATATATTGACACATTTTCAACAATTATATAAATATTCAATTAAATATTATGAGCATCCATACAGAAAAGTTAGTCTCTAGAATTTAAAATTAGTTTTTATTAATGCTTAGTATGTTTTCAATATGTAAAATCTCATAATCATAGCATTATTACTTCTTTAGATATCCGAGCTTATTTTCTTGTTTTTATTTTATTTTTGCTCGATTTCTTTTGTATAAATTATATTGTATTTTAAATATACATATATTATTTATTCTACATTTATATAACTTTTAATATTATTAATGGAATAATTAAAGTGATAAAAACAAATTATTAAAAAGTTTTCAAGTTATATAAATGTAAAATATAGAAATATATATATATATTAAAAATATGTAACAATTTATACAAAATAAATCAAACAAAAATAAGAATACAAAATAAAGCTAACATTTATAAAATTGTTAAAAATAGATAAAAAATTATAAGTATAATGTTCATTTACATTCTGTAAAATCTAGGATGTAAAGTATTGTACATAATGTGTTATATAATTATATCTACTAATGTATGTAAATATAGAGGATTTGAACTCAGACTTTCAAGCCACTTCAATATCCACACTATCTCCTACTACTGATACACATCACCACACACATGCAGAAAAGATAAATAATCACCAATATACGTTATTTCATGCTAATCCAGCACTCATCAGTTGGTCCAGATTACCAACTCCAATACATATATATAATCAATGCTCAGTTTATATTAAGATAGCAAATCCTTACACTTTAATGGATAGGCTTCAACCCATTCCAACCTCCAACTCTTCAGCCATCCATACCACTGAAAATCTGATGATAGAATTCTCAAATCCCATGCTGATGTCAATATTGTTGTCATACCCATGTTGACCTGAAGCCTCTCTGACCCCTCACATACAGGACAGTATCCATTTAAATACATAGAGGGATGGGCAGAATGCAGGCTTAATATGTAAGATTTGAAATACCAGGCACTCTTAAACCTGGAGCCTAATTGTAATAAAAAGATAACAAAAAAAAGGTGAAAGCAGCAAAAAAAAGAAGCAGTCTCTGATTAATTATTGTAAAAAAAGTCAGCTTTTTTTTGACATTTTGTATAAATTGTAAGATAATTTTCTATTATTTACTATTACAACAATAACATAAATTTTTAACAGTCGCAGGCCGGGTAACATTATATCGATCTGTTTTTGCAGACAAGAAGTGCCACCAAGCAATGTATAGTGGCTACCCCCAGTACCAAAATCAAGTTTATAGTTGGCCAGTATATTAATGGTACTAAATGGTCAGAGCATTGATGATGATCAGCATGTTTTATTATCATGACATTATATTTTTAATTGTTATATTCTTATGGATAAGCACTTAAGTTTGTGCATCCAAATTATAGTTTAAATTCTCTGACCCAAGCTGACAAAGGCTAAATAATTAACCTTGTCTATAGTAGACCCATTTTAAATCTAGTGACATGATGTACTGTTGAATTTTTATGTATTTTTGATCATTCATGATGATGACTGAGTATTGCTTTGGTATAATTCTGGTGAACTTCTACTTATTTAAAGGATTGGTGCTGATCTCTCATTGCCCATTTCTCATGCTTATATTCATTACATTCAGGTTCATTCCTCGGCATGCTCCTCACATTCATGCTCATTTCTTTTACATTCAATTTCACATTTTGTCTTGCATTTGATGATGATTTTTCATCTCCCTAGGGTCACTCCTGAATTTTTCCCTATCGTTACAATTCTTAATCTCCCCTTTCATTGTATTGTTATATACATTTGAATATTGTTGGTCCGATGAAGACTGCTGATCAGTTGAAATCATAAATATTATTAAGAAAAAAGTGTATAAACAGTATTATATAGATATATACATATCAATGCATAAAGAAATAAGTAATAAAATTTATAATGTTTCCAGAAGAAATATGTAAGATAATATTGAATCATGAAGAAGATTAATATACCTGAGTTAAATTATTCCTTATATGATCAGGTACATAAATTATTATAATTACAGATTACATCCAAAATATAATATATAAATAAAGAATTAAAAATAAACTGAAGAAAGCAGGAAAATATATAAAGAGGAAATAGCATTATATAATAAATAATGAATTTAATGCAGAATTTTTTAATATGAGATTTATTGTAAATAAATGATAGTGGCTCATCCATGTACTGTTGGATTTTCTTTGTTGGACACTAAGGCAGATTGTTGCTACATATAATATGACTTATTTAGGTATTTTTATTATCAAAAAATTTATCCTGCTAATTTCTAATCCTATTTAATAATTGATATGGTCTAAAGAATTTGTATAAGAATAATAACATTGCAAAATTCTTATTAATCCTGAACGCACCACAAAGTTATTTAAATACAAGCATATTGTCTATACTAAACTTAATGTAATTAGAATTTTCTATTTTAATATAAACTGAACACTATTATATATGTATTTAGGAGATGATAGTCAGGACCAAACGATGAGGGCTGGTTTAGCACAAAAGGTGTATATTGGAGATCCTTTATCTTTTTCACATGTATGTGATCACATGTGATTGTATAAGATGGAGTGGATAGCTGTAGGGAGTTGAAAGTTTGAGTTCAAATTCCTTTTAAATACAAAGTTATTGTAATTTATTTACTGCTTGCAAACAAAAACTTTTTAAGTTACACTGATGTTTGACCTATTGAAAATGTTATTTTTTACACATTCCATGCAAGCAATAGACAAACTTTAACTATCTTAAACAAAAAATATGTCCTATGTGTGTCTGTATTAGGTAAAAAAAACTCTTCATTGGCTATGAAAAAGAAAGTAATGAGTAGATTGTTTATTGTGATGGCATTTGAAGTACTTAAAAGAGCAAGTAGGGTTTTCTAAAATGTTATCAAACTCTAAACAGGAGAAGATTGTGATGTGTTGGGAGTGTTTCTGGCAGTTTTGATGTCAGAGTTAGTTGCATCTCAATTAAACTTGCATTTACAATGAATAAACTTTACTGCAATAAGTTTTGTAGCCATAAGATCATTGAATCAATCAATAAATTTCAAAACGCATCTCAACTTACCAGATGTTATTCCCCTTTTTATTTTATGCATATTAAATAGTATATGATTAAATATATATAAATGAGATATTTATTTTCTGTAGCGTGATGTTTTTATAAACTGTAATAGTATAATCAATAATTCCTGACTAAACTAAAAGTTTCTTGTACCATACACAATATTTTGATATAATTTTGTGTATCTGTATGACTAATCATAAAATACACTCAACATAATTATTATATACTGGAGGGAGGGGGCACAATTTGATTATGATCCTGAGAATTAGAGAAAACAGGGAACCTCTAATTCGATCTGAATATCATTAATGACAGACATTTCTGCAATCAGAATGTATGGTTTATATTCATATTTTATTCCTCTGAACAAATAAAAAAGAAATATCTATTAGAAAAGTAAAAGTTTATCCAATTATGTAAATAAATAATATCTGATCTTAGTAAAATATAACAATAAAAAAATGAAAAGAATTTCCGGTTGACATAACTATAATTCAAACATTGTAAAAAGAATAAAATTAAATGATGTAAAATTTTAATTTTTTATATGAATTTCATATGAAAATTACTATAATTTAATTGAGAGTAAATAAGCTCTTAACAAGCCTTGCAGAATATCCCCAACCCAGACCGGATTTTGCTATTGGCGTCATCAGTGAGGTGCTAAGATTAGATTAAAAATACCAGGACAAGCCCAGCACTCTATTTAATGTATAACTATTAAGTAGAAAATCTGGAATTTTCTGACATCCATTTGTTTTCCAATCCAGCTATCTAACTTAAATAGCCATATGGGACTGAAGTAAGTTCAGATACACCATATATTAATAGCTTTGGCAATATAAAATCACCAAAGCCTTAATAACAAAAAATAAAATTACAAAAAAAAAAGTCAAGTCAGATGTCATATGACCAAATTTAATAAGCTTGTATTTAATAAACTTATTAAATTAGGTCATGTGATATCTGACTTGATTTTTTTTTTTTATAGCAAGAAAAATCCAACTATAATGACTTGTTATAATATGTAATTAAAAGTCTCTACAAGATATGTGTATACAAGAATGAAAATGTCAGTAAACTTCCATTTTATTACAATGATAATGAATATAAAAGACAGAAAAATGTATTGTGGTATATAGGTAAAGACTAATAACGTTCATGAAAAATAATCATTTGTATTTCATTCCAATGGAGATGAGATAATGTGTATAAACCTTATTTCATATTATATCTTAAATGAAACTAATTGTTATATAAATAATTCAAACTTTTATTCTGATCAAGATTGTAAGCAATATCATGATAGAAGATTATAAAACAATATATATGAGGGAGAACCCCCCAAAAAAATAATGAATCATTCTTTGGTTTGTGTGCCTGGTGTAATATATGCTACTGTTATTATATATACTCCTTGCAAACACCTTTCTGCATTGATCTGTGAAATGACATCATAATGTGAAATTGTGGTCCCACGCAGCACAATTTTTGTAAAATATGTTTCGTATATTTGTTGATTGTTTTATAAAGTCTGAAAAGTTTGAACAAATTAAAATTCTGTTTTTGTTTACAGAAAACAGCAGGGATTGCAGTTGTAATGCTTGAAACAGATTACAAGAAAGCTAATCTTGTAAAAACACAAGTTTATGAGTGATTTTATTGAAAGCTTAAATGAAAACCAAAACTAAGAATTTTTAGATTACACATTTAATTTATAAATTAAGTCATAAAAATATTACTACAATAAATCATTTTTTCAAAGAAATCCTTAATCGATCAGTTAGTTATTCAAATATTCTTTCATGATATCAAAGCAGTGTTTAAAGAATCAATTAAAGAGAAATCAAAATTTAGAGAGCCAACTAGATCGATAACCTAAACTCTGTTATTACTAATAACTGAATCTTTTTTAAAAAAATTAAAAAAGTTTGATTTTTTTTAAAAACATTTAACAGTTAGTTTTTTTTATTGGACTATTTCCATAATCTAATATATGTTTTGAATGTCTTTAGAAAATTTAAACTTTATTTAAATATTCCAAATACATTCAACTGTCAGTAATAGTACATCAAACAGAACACCATCACCACAAACCTTCAGGAAAATATTTAACAGTTAAGTTTAAATTATGAAAATAGTTCAACATATAAACACATTGTTCCATGTTTTGCAAATTTTCAATTAAACCTATCAGTCAGACTATTTGCCATTTTTCCAAATCTTTAATTTTCTGATAGAATTTGGAAAAATATAACGAATTATTTTGTTCCATTTATAACTCATTCAGAAGACAATACATGTGTAATTTTGAATATTTTTGATTTCACTACACTAATATTGTAATTATTGTTTCCAAATAATATTTCTACCTTTCAAGATAACGCTAATTTTTACAATCTGTATAACATAAATTGATTTGAAAATGTGAGAATTGTATCACATGATAACCTTAAACACCTATTTAATTTTGTTGATAATGAATAATAAGATAAATGGTAATACTTTTTACTGATAACATTTAAAAAATTGAAATTTGTTTTTCATAAAAAAAACTTTATATTTTTCTAATTACTATTATATAATTTATCCTACGCAAAATGCAATTCTTGGTAATGCAAATAATGTTTTACATAATTAATAAATGAGTAAGAGACATTGTCTTTATTTTATTTTATTCTTTTTTCTCATCTTCTGAAATCGCGGTAGTTTATGCTATTTTTTTATTTTATTCCTTAAATATTTGCACCATTTATGCCATGTATTGTTATGGTAATACAGGAGTTAAATATTATCCAAATAAACTTGATTTTAGTTGCAAGCAGGCTTAGAATGTTATTTCACTTTTGTTCTCTCCTTGTTAATGCTAACTTATATCTTCAATTACCTGCTGGTTTAGCATGAAATACTTATATTGGTGATTATTTATCTTTTCAACATGTGGGTGTTCAGGCGGGTCAGCAATATGAGATGGCACTGAGAGGGGTGGGTCGTGTAAAAGTCTGAGTTCAAACCCTGCATATATTACATATATAAATGCAGGTTTAAGCCTTACAATGTATCAATTACTTTATTGTATGATTTGAAATGTTTGTATCTAAATAAGTTGTAAAATGAAATATATATATATATATATATATATATATATATATATAACATATATATATATATATATATATATATATATATTCAGTTATCACTCATAATCATGTTTTCAGATCAATAAATAAGACAGAAGTTGATCAACTTTTTCCAATTATGCTTATTAAAATTTATTTGATAAATTCATTCATTAATTCTTTAAAAAAACACACACACAACTTTTAAAATCCCCACATTTCTAAAACAATCAATAAAAATAATAATCATAGTAAAGAAAATTATATTAAGAAAATAATCATTAATCAGGTATATTGGTAAAGAATCTGTGTAAAGCATATTTAAAATATCTTATATTTATCAAATGAAAAGTTTAAATCTGAGTAGTCCTTCTAAAACAACTGAAACATTTTAGCTACAGTGATACATTCAGAGGACATCTTAGATTACGTTTGTTTTTCATATTCTGCAAGTTCTTTTTTTTTTCATATTCACTTTCCATCAAAGACCAAATATGCTTCTTTGAAACACTGATAACTTCTTCAGTTAGTAACTAGAATGAGAAGCATACTGGTTTGGCTTATCATCAATGACACTTTCACTAGCCTAATGTCATTCATAAATATGGTGCAATCTTTTTTTCTGATATAGAATAAAGAACTAAAATAGCTTTCATACAGATTTTCTGCTCTGTTCCTTCAACAATTATCTTATATATTCTTGTCATACATTTTCATATTTTTTGTGTGTGTGTGCTGAATCTTACCTTTTTTCTCCTGTAGATTTGTGAAATTTATGTCCAAGCAAGCATTTTGAACTTAGCAGTCAAAAAGATTTTTAAAATTTTCAATGAGTTGGTGCTGCTCTTCAAAAGTAAATAAGTAAATACAACACATTCTGCACTCACAATTATCTTTGTTAGATTTACAATCAGTTTTTAATAAAGATTCTTCTGATTTATCCTCCTCCTCTTCTATTTTCTTTTTTTGCAAAATAAATCTATTGATAAACCACTCACTCTCTGTTTCTAAATTAGACAATTTAGAGCTTGATGTGATGTACTTCTGCCACCTTTTTGTAAAATTTGCATGAGGTTTTTCTTTTTATGAAGCAATTAGAAAAAGCATGATGAAAATTAGTCATTATCTTTAGGCTTCTGAAGATGAAAATGATAATCCCATAGAACTTCGTTGTGAGAAAATAGCACTTTATTACATACAACTCTTTTGGCACAATTTCCTGGGACTAGTGGTATGAAATTCAGAAATCCTGATTCTGGTAGTATTAAACGAATAAGACTTGCTGAAGGATGATTACATTTGCTTAATTGTGGTCATAATGATATTGTTTATGCTATTGTATTTTTTAAAGAAAAGAAAATCAGCTGACCAGTTAGAAAACTTGACTGCAAAAACAAAGTCTATCGAAAATCAATGAAAATGTAGTGACTTGATGGTTTTAGGATTACCGTGGAAGACTATACAACAAGAGTTATGAGAATATTTTTAATAATATGGAGAAGATGAAGAAATTTAAATCTGGTCAGTCCCAGATTGAAGTTTTGTCCAAAAAAACCTGATCAATGGAAAGTGGTATGACATAATAATACCAAATTCATGGTGTTTCTATTAAACAGCTGAGCAAAGTCTGCTACATAATACTAGCTTATTTAAATATTTGTATTTGCACATATTTTATTATACATTTTATGAAGGCTATGAATATGAGGCATGATCCTCGAAAACGTTAAGCCGATAAACTTTAATACTAATTTATATCTTCTCTAATTAACAATTATATGTTTTACATAATAGCAAGAAGTAAAACTATATTGATTAGAATGAAGTTGTAACTTGGTGAAAGATCATCAGGGACAGGTTATTTTTGATGAAGTTGTTTAGAAATATTCTGATAATAGAATTCTACCAATCATTTCTACACTTTATATTCTACATAATAATTTAAATAAAGATTTTTCAATTATAACTCAAGTTTCTGATTCCTTGATGATCATGTTTTTCAAGTCTAACTAACTTTTATTTTGTTATTTATATTTTCAAAAAAAACTTTTATACTTAATATCAAATATATTCTCTTTCTGTTTTCCAAATCTATTTTCTTTAATTTTTCAATAGATATTTTTTCTTCCTCATGTTTTAATGCTTTTATATTTTTAAACTTATGATCTTATTTATTTTAGATTTGTTATTTATATATTTTTTCATAAGAATATTTCAAAAGCTTTTATTTGATTTTTTACATTTTTCTGTCAATGTTATTAAGTTTGATTTTAATGGAGCATTAAATAATTATAATATTTGGGCATACAAATGAATATTAACTTTAATATTTTACTAACAGTTTAACTAGATCTCACATGTCATCATTTGAATAAGATATTAGTAGAGGTTATCTACCAAAAATATTAATACAATATTATTGTTCTTTACACACTGATGAATCTAGATTATATATATATATATATATATAATCTAGATTATATATATATATATATATATACATATTACCCTTTTGTTTAGGTCCAAATGAATTTATTTAGTCAATTTTCTAAAAAAAATTAAATTAAAGATATATTTTAATTGGTATGATTACTGTGTAATGTTGACAATGTTCTACAAAGCTTTGTTAAAGTAAAAGGAGATTATTAAATGCACAAAACTATACTAACATATTAAAAATAGTCAAGTAAAGCTAAATAGTGAAATTTTGTATGGTTGGGAAAACTGGCCATAGTAAAATAGTACATTAATAAGTCCTTTAAATAAATGGTAAAAGCTAAATTTTAAAGTAATAACTTGAAATTAAATAAATAGTGTATTTTAAAATTAAAATTATACATAATAGTTGTATTAAAAATTATTTATTTAAAAATGTAATCTTTTGTGGGGACAAATGTATTTCATTTAATAGTATCAAAATTAATATTCTAAATTCTATTATATCATTATTCTTTAATATAATATTTTTGCAATTAAACATTTATTTTTGTTACCAGACAGAAATTGATACAGATTGTCTGAGTTTTCAGTCATGTGACATGTAAATATTCATACTTGTGTGCTTACAAGTTTTTTTTCTAATAAAGTTTAAAAATTTGCTTTAGAATTGTACTATAAAATTGAACATTTATTTGTCTATCATAAAATAAAAATTAGCTGTTATAAAATATTTAAATAGGTTTTTAAAAATGAATGTAGCTAATAAAATTAGATTTTTAAAAAATAGATACATTAAAAAATAAAGGTGGGATAAAATAAAATATTATTACTTTTATAAATGCTATTTTAAAATATTTGATTTGTTAAAATAAAATATAAAATTAGTTTAGAATTAAATAATGTAATAATTAATATTTTGTTGGTGAGTCATGATTTTAATTTTGAAATTTAATTGTGTAAAATAGTACTAATATGTAAATTAGATCATCAGATAAAGATCTAAATAGCCAATCAAATCATCAATTTATTTTGGTATAAAAAGTTGATGTCATTTTTTTCTGGGGTGATAAAATTGTGTTTTAAAAGTCAATTTGTGTTAAACAGTTTTCTAAATAATTTATTATTTGTAAAATATTAAAATATTGGATATTGTATTAATTGGAATTATTTTTAAAAAAAAAGAGTATTAAAAAATTAGAAGTAAATCAAGTTTAAATCATGCACTGTTAAAGCAATTAAAATTCCCTATAAAGTGTTTTATTGAAACTTAATTTAGTCTCACAGTAACTATAAAATTCATACCAAAAGTAGTGGGAAAAAAGGATGGAGGTACAGACATTAAGTGAAAACATATTTTTAAAATTGATTAATTGAGAGAAATATAATATTGGTTATATTAATATTTCAGACATTGTGGAGAGAATTAGACAGAAAAGTTTGCAGGAAAGTAGATGTAAATGCACTGTATTGTGAAAAAAATAGCTTTATCTAATGAAGCAGACTATATGATAAAGACTTCTAATTCTCAATATTTTGAAAATATATAGTTTTCTTTAAAAGAGTTGCAGTAAATATTTTAAAGAAAATATACTTTTAAGAATTTATTCTGAACTTTTTTCAAAATAATGAAGAAATAAAGATTAAAATTATTGTAAATATATTTTATGTGACAAGTCTTCATTATTTAAAAAGACCACATGTATTTAATAATATGAGAAAAACTGATATTGGAAAATTATTATCTGAAAGAGAAATACCTGGATAAATAAAATTATCCTGATGAAATAGCTTTAGGCTAACTTTATTAAACTATTAAATGCCAATTTCCATGGAACAAAAATGCACAATTTTCCATATAAATCCACCTGAATTAATATAGCTGTAATAGATGCATCAGAAACCCAATACAGGATCCTATAAAATTGGAAAAACATTGGAGGATTATTTTTTAACTTTATAATTGATATCATCTTTAATAATCATTATTCTGAAAGATATAGACAAAGAACTATAATTTTTATAAACTTTAGCCAAGGATTAATGATTATTTTTATAGATGAATCCATATTTCAAAAGTCGACTTCTTTTCATTTTTTTGTTTCATCATTTTTTTAAAAAAAAATCAATTGAGCATGCATTGTGTGGTGGGGAAGAAAAGTTTTGTTCTCAAGTGTTAAGATAATGGTTGACATAGCAATGTGTGCTGGGAAGTGAGCATTTACAAGGATTGATAATGGAAAATATCTGAAGAAAGAAAAAACTTTTTTTAGATTACTTTTTGTTAGATTGGAGTTTTATGTAAATATTGTTTTAATTATTTTATGTTCTAATAATATTATTCTTTTTATATTATTGTGGGCCAGAATATTACATATTTACTAACATAACATAGTAATTATCATAAAGAATATTTAATTTTCTGTAAAGTTTTTTATAAATAGATTTTTAGTATGATAGTTTTTTGCTGAATAAATGCTAATATTATTTAATATTTTTATGAAATGTGGACCAGAAATGTCTAAAAGTGACCAACTAGCAATTGTCACTGTAAGTAAAATTTATAAAATATTATTTTTTTTACATGATGTGTTTATTTTCTTTTCTTTAGATTGCTTGGAGTATTTTATAGTATTATCATATTAACATATGGGTATGTGTGAGTGCATTAAACATACATAGAACTTATTACTATTGTAAAATATGTTAGGTTTTTTTTTAAAAATGCATACTTTTATTTTATATTACTAATGTAATGTGATTTAACGATGAATATAATTATATGATTCTTTAGTAAAGGAACCCTATTATTTTAAAAAAGTTTAAAGTATTGACTTAGTACATCAATATAAAATCATTTGTATTTTTATTGCTGAATTTTTGAAAGTGAAGTAACCTTTTCTTGTTGAGTAGTCTAGATCGTTGAATTTATATGTGAATCTTATTTATTGTTTAAAAAAATGTTTTGATAATTTTGGCAATGTAGATTGATAAATCTATTATAAAATTTTAAAGTGGTAGCGACTTTGTGAGTATAAAAAAAACCCAAAGTGCTGCTTAGATATAGGATTTATGTGGAATAGAAAGTAATATTATTATCATAGTAATTATGCAGGTACAGATAATGAAGACCTGTAACTTGTATATTTCCATGGGCAGTGTTTTTCTTAGTGTTGAGTATTAATGTTCCAAAGAGCTGAATAAATAGCCTGGATATTATTTTATAGTGCAAGTTATTACACAGAGAGGTTGTGCCTCTTCTTTTTATATGCACTGTTGCCATGTTGATTACTTTATATGTTTATACTATTGAGTAATACTCTAGGTAGTATTGAATTGCTATCGTAATTTTTAAAGTAAGTTATTGCATCATAAAGAACTGTATTTTGAAGGAGAATAATAAATAATTTTTGGAATTGTAGAATCATTATTTTTGAAAGAGATAAGATAGGTTTTTCTTGCTTTGGGTTATGTTGAGATAAAATACAAATGATATTGAAAATAAACTTAAAATATAAGAATAAAGAATCATAAATATTTTCTGTATTTTAGTAAACTATTTTTTTTTAAATATATGTTATAATAAAATTATTCATGAGACTTTTTGAATAATTTTGAATGTTTTTATCATAGATGTAATGCATATATTTAAAGGACAATACATCCAGAGAAACAACATAAAATAGAACAAGTATTTATATTTTATAAATATGATTTTTTATGTTTAGAATATGCATAAACACACACACAGAATTTTATATTAAATTAATGCCAAGCAAAAGGTATAAAATATGCTAATTATATTATTTTATTTAATTCCATTTATTTCTTACTGAACCAAAATAAATATATATTTTTTGCTAATGACAGCACTATCATAATAAAAGTTATTTGATTAGTTGAGTATAAATCGATAGGCATATATTGAAATAAGTGATACTTCTGTAGTTTATGTTTATGTTTTCATAATTTGTGTATGCTTATGGAAAACAGATTATAATATAATTCAATTGGTAGACAATATATTTTAAGCTATAATTCTATCCGTGAATATTATTGGTAATATTATTGTGATTATTGTAAAGAAATATAAAAAGTTCTAAGTCAGAGTGAGATACTTTTAGATTTTATTTTTGTTTATTTTTATTTGAAATGAAGAAGTATGTAATTTATCCAAAATTTTAATTGTAAATAGTGTACATAGTTTATTTTTTGTTAAAAGTGTTATAATAAAATTTTGTTAAATGTGTTTTATAAGTTTAGTGTTACATTGATTCTTCACACAGCACACACATGATTTTCAGATATATTGAACTAAAACATAATATTTGCACAGTATGAATAAGATTATTTACTTAAGAAATTAGAGTGTTTTTAATATAATTTATTTGAGAAATTTCATTTTACATTATGGTCATAAATTAATTAGATAATTTATTGCATAGAATTATAATATTATTCATTGCCACATATTCTCAGATTATCAGATTATATTACACATTCTATTTAAGATACCACATGAAAGCTAAAAGATTGTACTATATTTATTATTATTATTATTATTATTATTATTATTATTATTATTATTATTATTATTATTATTATTATTATTATTATTATTATTATTATTATTATTATTATTATTATTATTATTATTATTATTATTATTATTATTATTATTATTATCATTATTGATAATTACTATAATAAGGAAAAATAGTTAATATTGATAATTATACATTGAAGATGATTATTATTATTTGTTATTATTATTAGTTAGGTGTAGTTGAGGGTGATATAAAATCCCTTATCATACTTGGCTACAGAAGATCATAAGTTGATTAGAATTAGTTTAAAGAACCTGAGATTAACATAGTCATATTATTCTAATAAAAAGATTAGGATTTATTTATTAGCATTATATTTAATTGACTATTATTTTAAAGTCATAAGAAGGCTATGTATTTATTATTATTTGAGAGAACGGGGGAAGGGATAGTATTTTTATGCCATTGAGGTAGTATCCTGTGGGATATTGATTCATTGTAATTCAAATTACTCCTTGTATCTCACTTTATTGTTTCATGATTTTATTAATATTTTATTTATTTAATTTTATAAAACCGAACTATTTCATTATTTCTTATTAGTTAGAGCTAGTTAAATAACAGATAGTATCATAGAATATTTTTATTATTGATTAGATATATTTTAGCCAAACATAATCATTTATCTGAGATAGTCCTGTTTTATTATTATTATACATTCCCGGAAGTGAGGGTACAAATATATATTTTATTATTATTATTATTATTATTATTATTATTATTATTATTATTATTATTATTATTATTATTATTATTATTATTATTATTATTATTATTATTATTATTATTATTATTATTATTATTATTTTAAATCAATTTAAGTAAAAATTGTCAAAGTCAACTACATTTTTAAAACATAATATATTTACATTTTCAAATTAGTTTTCCTTCCATTTACTAATAATGATTTAAAATTATAATTTACACAACAGAACAACATTGTGGAAATTTTTTAACTAAGATTGATTTTTATTATTGTTATTTAAATTGGACAAAAAATGCAATCTGAACTTGTTATAGTTTGTTTTGCGATTTTATGTGTTCTTACTGCATTTTACAAATTTATTTGTTTTTTTATAATTTTTATATCTTTACAACAGCCATGTAGTAATACTTATCCAATCGAAAGCAAATATTATTTTGCCTAAATATCATTAATAGTAGGTATACTTTATTGTTACATTTTCATTTACCATTGTCAAACTCCCTCCACTCACAACTTTGACGCCATCCATTTCAGATAAATATACTAATGATTATTACTAATCATTTTCGAAACTAGAGATTATCTCTAGCACAGATATAAACTTTAAACGTCAGTTAAAGATTAATATATTTGATTTTTTTTGACACTTTTTTTTTACACACACAAGAAGATATTATCCACCTTTCTCTTTCCCATGTATATTATCTCTATAGATTTAATAAACACCTCCATACTTCCCCATTCTTTTTAAATTCATATAAATAAAGATACAATGTGCTGAACCAGCACTCATCAGTTAGCCCAGGTCACTATCTCTCATATATATCTCTATTATATGAAGAGTATTTATCTAGAGTAAATCGTTACATTTTCATTTACCATTGTCAAACTCCCTCCATTCACAATTTTGACGCCATTCATTTCAGATAAATATAGTAATGATTTATAAAATCCAAATTAATCATTACTAATCATTTTCGAACTTAGAGATTATCTCTAGCACAGATATAAACTTTAAACCTCACACACACGGAGTTATTCACCTTTCTCTTTTCCATGTGTAATATCTTTATACATATAATAATCACCTTCATACTTCCTCATTCTTTTTAAATTCGTATAAATAAAAATACGATAAATGACAAATGACCCCCAAGATGCATTTCGTATGAACCAGCATTCTTAGTCGTTCCCAGAAACTTCATGAATTAAAATCCATTTTTTCCTGTAAAAACTTTCAGTTCAATTTTCATATTAAATATTTTCGTGAATCAATTATAAGCAAACAAAAAAGTGAATGGGAATATTTCCTTGTAGTGACTAAAGAAATATGTTAAGGATAATATTGCTAGACAACTATTATTATTGAAAGCTTTTAAATTCAGCAATTTTCTTTTGGGTTTACTTAGAAATAAAAGAGATTTCCTTTTATTTCTACCCCAAGGTGTTATATGGATTTAAACCCAGATATTTATTTTTTAATTATGAGAAATTAAGAGAATTTTCATTTTTTTCTTTATATCTTGTATCTCCTTGAAAACTATGTGTTAAATTAAATATTTCATGAGCCAATTATGATGTTGACAAAGAAATGAACAGAGTTGTTTACACTAGAAAAATATGTTAACAATGATATTGGTAATTAACTAACTAAAAATTATTTTTTGGAATCTTTAAGCTGAACAAGTGAATTGCTCTTGTAGTTCTACTATGATTTTTTAATACTAAATATTTCTTATTTCTAACCTAAAATCTTATAGGGATGTAAATCCTGACACATATTTATATAGATATAAAGTTATTTTAAGTCTTCACACCTTTAAAAATAATATATGGGTTTAAATCAATACAATAACATGACTGAAAACCAAGACATTCTTTTATTTTCAAGTAAGTAGAGGACAAAAAAAGTTTTGTGAGGGTATTACAGCAAATTTTGCGATTTAAAGTCTGGCATTAATAATTGATGGTTACCTTATAACCTAATTGCTAACATGTTCCTCTAATCATAAAATGGAAATATTCCTCTTCAATCCTTTCTTTACATATATATTATAAAACTCTTCAAAGTTCCATCTTTAAATTATGTAAGATTTCATTTATTAAACATTGGCCGTTCTCTGCAAGACATTTATTTTAGATTCAACCATTTTTATCAGATAGTATGATAAACTATAACCCACATCAAAAAGAGCAACTTCATTTCTGCTTAATTATTACAAATATGATTTATTAGATAGATAGATAGATAGATAGATAGATAGATAGATAGATAGATAGATAGATAGATAGATAGATAGATAGATAGATAGATAGATAGATAGATAGATAGATAGATAGATAGATAGATAGATAGATAGATAGATAGATAGATAGATAGATAGATAGATAGATAGATAGATAGATAGATAGATAGATAGATAGATAGATAGATAGATAGATAGATAGACGGACGGACGGACGGACGGACAGACAGACAGACAGACAGACAGACAGACAGACAGATAGATAGATAGATAGATAGATAGATAGATAGATAGATAGATAGATAGATAGATAGATAGATAGATAGATAGATAGATAGATAGATAGATAGATAGATAGATAGATAGATAGATAGATAGATAGATAGATAGTAATTCATCAAAAATGGTGATTAGAAGAATTTTCATTATTGTAGGCCTTTATCAAGTCAAAAAAATTACATTGCTATTTTTTATCTTTTATTTAGGAATGTACTATTAATCAGCCTTTTGAATGATTAAAATAAATGCAATGAGGATAACATTTTCAATTATTTCATTTATATTTATGATATTACTATTATTTGATTGATTATTGTGTATGTAGAGAAGTAAAAAAACATTTATTATAGGTTCAATTAGGTTTGAGCGGTAACTGTTATAATAAATATTGCAGGAAGTAAAACCAAATAAGGTATATGACTTTAAAATTTTAGTCAAATTATATACAATACTTACATATATATATATAATCTAAACTAGATGTAAATATACTTTTCTTTTGTTTTCCACTTTATTTTATACATGGATGTTAGATAATATGTTGGAAAAGAAGTTTAATGCTTCAAAGTGTGTTTTTTTTCTTTTTTTTTTTTTTTTACAAAACACCACACCATTACGCACGTAAAAAAAAAAAAAAAAAAGAATCGATTTCACAATATCAGCCATCATTTCCCATCACTACTTAACAGCTATCTGCAAATCTCTTTTGTAGTTAAACCGCTAAGCTGGTCATGGAATTCTTTTATTCTATGGTTATTTCTTTATTCATATACGTCTCTATCTTCAAGTGAATAAAAAAAGTATATTTTTATAACTTTAAAATTTGGATCACGTACGATTTTAAAACCTCTTTTAATATCTTATTTTACTACCAACCACTTACTAAATGTATTCCATTAAGTGTTAACTTTTCCATTACTTGAGAAACATTTTTGCTTCTAACGAGAACTGTCGCTTAATCTTCTAATCTTCGAATCTGCTTCTTTTCAATTAGGACTAAGAAAGTCGTCTTCTGTGATTTATTACTGATACGGAAAAGATGGATTAATTTTTAAAACAAATTGTTATCAAGTATATTTTGATTCTACATAATTTTTAAAAGCTTTCCCACTTATCTATGGAAATCCTTTTAATTTTTATATTTGAACATAATTACTTTAGTTTTAGACATTGCACGAAAACGTCTTCAGCGTTCCTATAGCGTCTATAGTCTCCTACTTTATGAAATGCATATAGTATATTTAATGCTATAATAAAAAGAGTCTTTTGAAGCACGAATAAAATCATAATCCACTATAATCTGAGATTAAAGTTTAGCCGACGCCTCAACTTTTTTTAAATAAATAAAAAAAAAAATTAAGAAAATTTATCTATAAATTTTGTGATCTGACTTTGGCTTATTTAAGCAAATAGAATTTTAAAAATATATGAAAAAATACCATCATCTAAAAGAATAAATATTTCAGCTATTTTACAACTGGGGAATTATCAAGATAAATTTTAACATTCTATAACCATGTTAGAACTAAATGCAAAATAAATAAAAACATTGCTAGCTGTTTGTTTTTTAACTACTTTATAGATTTGATTATTGTACTACGCTTTTTGTAAAATATTTTAAATTTAACCATTAAAGTTGTTAGCCGAGATGTCATTGCAGCCGCCTTGCAAGCAAGTAGTTGGTTTCAGACGGTTGTGGGTTCGCCTCCTGGTCGACGCTATGACATATGAAAAAAAAAAAAAAAAGATATAAAATATTTATATTTTTTATGTATTATAAAATTTATCTTTTTTTTAAGTTTCATTAGTTTTAATTACTTATAATAATAAATTTAAAATATATTATTTAAATAAGAGAAAAAATCACTCAGTAATGTTCGCAATTATCCAAGGATTGAAAGCTTTGCCAGTATGTTCTATATTTTAAAGTTTGTATATATTACAGATCATTGTACTGTAATACTAGATAATACTTTCAGAAAGGCTTATGCGGTAATTAAAAGCAGGCTCTATATAAATATCATGCTCTTTTTCCAACAAAGTCAATAAATTATTAATTATTATCTAAAAATGAGAAATCGATTGTTCTTTTATATCTTACGTTATTAACGTTAGATATTGTTTATTCCTACTCTCAGAAGTAGAACTTATTTGCGGATTAATTTACTTATATATTAAACTACCCTACTTAATATTTACATGTATAAGTTTATATTAATATTAGAAGATATTAGAAATAAAACTATTATTTGTTTCTATAATGTTGATGTTTCAAAAGTACTTTATTTATTGCTTGAAAAGAAAAACATTAGTTATATTTGTTTACTTTTTACAACATTAATTAAATTATAAACACTAGATACAACAAATTAATTAAAAATACATACCAGATATTATTAATGAGACAAGTATATCGTACTATAGCTTTGAGAATTGAGAGAGTCCTGACTTAGTTTCTATACATACTTTATAGCTTGTATTCGAAAACCTTTCTGTCCATTTCTCTTGTTTCTAAATTATCTCTAAAAGCATTTAGTGTTCTCCCTGGACTGTTTTCTTACACAATATGCATGTTGTGCACCATATAGCATAGATAACAGAGATATGGTTACCTACATTTGAAAAGAGATCTTTATCAAATTCCTTAAACTATATTTAATTTCAATTTCATAAAGACTTAAATCTTATTTAAAATCTGATTAGTACACAAATATCAAACTACTTCTAACAATGTTCATTAATGATTGCTGACTCACCATAAAAGCTTAAAAAACAGATGTGCTTATTTATTGATGTTGAGGACTATGTATTCACAGCTTTCTGCAGTGTAACTTTAATTTAAATGTTTTGTCAGTTTTGGTTTCAGAAATAAAATAGGATAGCAAAGAAATTAGGAAACAACAAATAGTAAATAATGAAGAGATTTAAAAAGAAATGATTGAATTAAAATATACAAATGACTTCTTAATATGTAAGACAATTAATTGATGTGTTAAAATAATTCAAATCTGATATACCAAATAAAATATGGTCTTATAAATTTATCTCCCTGCATTTTAAAAAAGTGACTTCTTTTTACTGGCATTGTCAATATTTTAATAACTAACAAAAGTAAAATAAAAATCACAATGGATCTAAAAAAATGACAGACAATTGTATAAAAACAGCAGAAAGTTGGTTGATATCAACTCTTCAAAGTGATATCTAGTAACTGGTATTGAATTTTGATAAATATTTTTCAGATCTGGAACTATCCTGAATCTACATCTTGACATTCCAAATTTCCTTTTATTTAATTTACAATACTAAGCATAACAGAAATCATATATATGGGTTCTTTCTGCAATTTCTTTCAATACTTGGATGTGATTCATGGGCTAAAACTACTTTTAAAGCCAGCTTGTTTTTTAAATTGGTTTGAATCCTAAGTTTACTACAGTTGAATTGTAATTAACTTGGTAAAGGTTTTTCATGGAAGTGATCAAAGAGTGATAGTTCTATCCATTTCTAATATTTTCTTTATCACTTTTCTCTAATATCATTATTATAGTTGTATTCTCCCATTAATCTGGCACATATTTATCATTTAGACACTTGTTATTTAGTTATGTCCATAATTTATCTATTTTTTGTCTGATTTTTTAAATATATGAAAAATAATATTTTTTTTCTGGAGTTTTTATTTTTATAGATTTAATTGCTTGACTCACCTCTTTATTTAAAATGTTTGACAATTCAGAAGATGTAGTAATTGTACCCTGATTATTTTATTTTCTTGCTTTTTATTAATATATAGTTCTTTATAAAATTCCTCAATGCATCTTGTTTTGTAGTACTGTATTATTATTAAAATGATTTTTCTCCCAATAGTAATATGTTTGATATTTTTGAACTTTTATTCTCTTTTATACCTTTTATTGTCAATTATTAATTACTTTTCTTATATTATTATTATAATTCTTTTTCAGTAATATTATACAGATTTTCAAATATTCATTTCTTTTTAATGAATCATTTTAAAATATTTTCATATTTCTTTTTTCTTCATATATTTTTTAATTTAATATTTATGGTTGATTTGTTGTTTTTGTACCATTCATGTTTGCTCAGTTTAGAGAACATCAATTATATTTTTATGAACTTGAATGAAGTATATTCCAAGTTCAAAATCTACCAATATTTTTAAATCATTAGCAAATTTGAAGTTAAATTTACTTGAGTGCTTCTACAAGTTAGAAACATCACTTGTTAATATTATCATTTTTAATAGTTGTTATTTCTCACTAAATGATGATTCATTTTTATGATAAACATATTAAGAACATTATAATATTTTTTCATTAGTCAAAAGATAATACAATCTCCTGCATCTTCATTTGGAAGCTTTCATTTCCAGTTAACAATTTTCTCAAAACAAGAAATTTGGAATAACAATTTTTTTTTTTGCTGCAACTCCATAAATCCCATTTGTTTTGCTATAGATAAACTTACCTCTATCACTCTCAACTTTCAATTATTTTCCAATGCTAGCATTAAAATGTCTCATAGCAATTTTAAAATGTTGTTTTGTACATCTATATAAAAATTCATTATTTTTATCATCATAACATTCTGATATACCATCTATTTTCACAGTGGTATTCTTTCATTTTTTATTTATAATGGTTGCCACTCCACATTGCTCCCAACATTTGTTTATGCATTTATGTTAGTATAAATTGTTACTTTTTAAATCAATTGACTCCTAACTTTATAAAGTCCAACAATGCTCCATTTAATATTAAAAAATTCTTACAATTTATATATTTTTTCTTTATTTGAAAGTGATCTACAGTTCTAATTAGCTAAATAAAGGTTATCATTGAACATCAGTCTGGATTCAAAATCAGAACATCATTAGTATTTTTTCTTTTGACTGCCAACTGCTGCCTTTAAAGATTAAAAAAATTCAACTGATGTTTCAGTTAAGAATTGTCATGCAACTGGAAAAAAAAGATCTTGGGTTATGTATGTTTGTTTCTCAACAAGCATTATCACATAATAATCATGGTTACAATGACAAGAACATGTAAATTGCACATTAAAATTTTTCCTGCTTGATTTCTTTAAGATCTGATGGAAAAATCAGAGAATCCCTCCCCCCCCTGCAATCTATAATACTTAGAATCCACAAAATAGCTCTATGATAAATTCAGTGTTGGTAACTCTAAATGTTTTAATCATTTCAGTGACACACTGAAAAGTTATGTTTAATATTAACGTGCGTTATGGTTAACAATTAAATGTTTTTGGAATAATATAAAATTTGTTATTTTTGCCCCTGAAAACAGTTAACAATTTATGCCTACAAGTATAATTCTATCATCTAGAATCTTTTTTTCAGATTTCAAGCAAGTATATAGTAGTTAGTTTTAAACCCGTAATTAATGTCCTTAATCTCTCGCTTACTGGTTCATAAATAAATTTATAGCTAAGTATAATAGAAAAAAAATCTCATTACCCAACACTTTGCTAGCTTGATGAGTATTGTATTCTTATTTATTTTGTATATAGAGATTCTGAAGTGGTCTTTGCTCTGTTGCTGTTTTTTTAAAGGCCTATTAATTTATCGATCGATCAATATATTTAATTCTTAGCTACATATCTATTATTCTTTCATCTGTTTGTCTATCCAACTGTTCCTCTACTCATTCGTCTGTTTATCTTCCTCTTCATATATAGAGATAATATCTATTAGTAATATTCAAAATACATTTAACCTTTAGTATCATAGAAAGCAGAAAATATATTTTCGTTGTTCCTAAAATAGTTAATAATATTTATAATATATATGCTGTATATACAGGATTGGCTATATCACTAGATCAAAAAGGCAGCCGCACAATGAGTAGCTCTCGATTTAACACAATACAAGCATTTAAAAATCACAATTTTATCCAAATTGATATTTTTTTACGTTTGTAAAAAGATCAAGGATTTATTATTTAATTTTCTAATTTAAAGTTAACTTAGCAGTTTCAAGTTTTATGCTTTTTATTTTTAATTCCAACCATTTAGTAATAGAAATCGAATGTAGCAACTTATTTTCAAAAGAGAGCTGCAAGTAAATTCCTTTGCGAAGGAGCAAAATAATCTTGATCCGTTTTTTCTATATATGTAATTTTATTTCATAATCACTGACTTGATGCTAATTCTGAAAACAATAAAAATGTTATAAATAGTAAAAAAAAAAATTATATTTATTTATATTAAAAGGTGTATCAAGCGTTAATTTATATTAGAAAACTATATATGATTTTATATGTTATTTTATTCTTTCATTTTTTTTTTTTTAAAAGAGCACAATAGCCACTATTTGCAAACCAAATAACATGGTTTAATGCTACTAATAAAAAAAATTCTAATAGCAAAAGCTAATATATTTATAATTAATGAACTATTCATTCTAATGAATGATTCATTTTTCAAAAAAACTGTCCGAATATGTGATAAACAAACAAATTCAAACATTAGAGGACAATAAAAGTAGACAGTAAAATACCAACTAATTTAACTTATCCTCCTGAGTTTATAACTTTATTTTCAATTAATTCCGTTCACCGTAAAAGTATCATTTTTCTATGCTTGTTTCATTTGGTATTCTGTGAGATAGTACAGCCGCGACTTTTTCAGTATTCTCGACGGATTAAAACAATTGTGATTTGTACAGAAGTTCACCTCTATTTAATATTAAACGCAGTCAGCTCAAATAGTTAATTCCGTCAATTGCTTCAAATAATTAACTTTCTAAAAGCTTGCATCAGCAGTATTAAACACATTAATTCATTTACTTTAACTAATTAATGAGTTACCTTAAACAAAACAAAAAAAAAAAGCAATGCATAAGTTATTTAATATCTTTACTCACCGAGAAAAAAAAATATGTTCAAACTTTTTTGCTAATAACATCCAAGATATAAATAAATATAAAAAGAAATTAAATTTAAAAAAAATAATCATGGGACTGAATCGGCTAATCTCCTATGATAAAATATGAATTATATAGATCTATACATAAAGCATGCATGTACAGTTTACTAATTTATATGCACATTCCTGCCAGAATAAAATCCTATGCCTTAAAAAATATTAACCAGATTTAAGCTTACGAGCCGCAGGACCGAATTGAAAATATATTTCCGAAGCCTTAAAGTCAGGACATTATCTGAATAATCTTAAAAATAGAAAATTTGCTTTAGACTTTAATAACGAGATAAAATAGAAAGCACTCAAAACGTTGAGTTTAAAAAATGCATGTGAGCTAAATCGAAGAGGTCGGACTATGTTAATATAAAATTGCTTATATAGAAGCTTACAAGTAAATAAATAAAATGCGTAATTTATCTCTTAAAAATAATCATAAAATCACTGTTTTTTTTTTAATTCCTGTAACGTAATTTAACAAACATATTAATTTTAATTTTACTTTTTTAAATATATATATATATAAGTATTTCTGAGAACAAATTACTTTTTTCTTTTATTTTGCTAAAAATTATTTAAGATTAATAAATTACAAATAAGTCATATTATTCTTTTGTTTTTTTTCTTCTGCAAAATCTTTTAGGATTTTGTCTAAGTTTAAATTTCTGTTAATTTTATATTCATTGGGCGTAACTGCCAAACTGTTAAGACGTTCTTACTGAATTGATTATCAAGCAAATTTTTATCGATGTCAGTTTTTGCACTAGTCGTAGTCACTAGAAATGTCATTCAGAAATTCAGCGCAACATTGCTACCAAACACTCCACACATTTTCATAAAATCTTCATTGGCAAAATGGACTTAAACGTGATCTATATATCCAGTTTGTGAAAATTGTAAAAAAAAAATAAGTAAATAAATCTTTGACGTTTTTTGACTGCTGGAATTGAGGATCAAGTGCTTATTCAAAGTGTTTATTAATTGATCAAAACATTGCACTTATAATGCTGATTTTAGATCTAATAAATCCCTTTAGATTTATAATTTATTTATGCTTAAATATTTAATTTGAATCTTGGAAACAAACTCAACATTTAAGTTTTTAACATTAATCAAGGCTTTATCATAATCTTATATTGTAATATTTTTAACCAGGTACAAGATTTTTATATTGACTAAAGCTTTGTAGCATCGTCCATGATATTATTTTTAATTCTTTATTTAGAAAATTGACTTAAAATAGTAAAGAATATTAGAAAACTAATGAAACCAAAAATTTCTAATTTCTTCTAGTAATGTTTAATAACTCCATATCATTTTTCAGTCGAATATCATCAGTGCTTTTAGATAACTTTTTTATTGCATTTCAAACTTCAGTAACTTAGTACGGTGTAACAGAGATACATTTCATTCTACATTTTTATCATATTTCAGAGAAAACATTTTGTAGACAAACTCGATGTATTTTTTTAAAAAAATTAAAAACAGTCCATTTGATAAAAACTAATGCAAAAAAAAATTGATTAAACATTTATAGTGATGGTATTTTACTTTTATTATATGTTAATCTATTTCCATGTTTAGTTGAATTGTAAAATGTGTTTTTTTTTATATTTCTTGCAGATGTTTCTTAAGAAATTACTACATTTTTTTAATCTGTACTTTATTTTGCATTATGGACTAAAACTTCCTTGCAACTCAATAAAACCAAAAAAAATTTTAATACTGAGAAGTTTCTGAGTTTCTCTAGGAACTTCTTTATTATATGAGCTAAAAATAGCTAACCACTTTCAGCATTAATTATTTTCTTTTTTATCTGAACAGTTTTTCTTGCACTTCATAAATAGTTTTTAGCAGATAATCTTTATTGTGGTTCCCATCAGGAAACAAAGCTTACAAATGTTTTTGAAGTTTTAATGTTCAGTTAATCTTGTTTGAATGTTTGGCCATTTAAAACTATATATAGCAAATGCATTTGCTGAAATATTTTTAAATTTTGGCCTTGATATAGAATATATTAGCCAGTGATGATCTATAATTTATCCATTTTCTTTTTCTTGCTTAGTTTAGAAAAATGTGATCAATTCTTTCTTTGTGGAAATCTACAAGAATCATATATGAATCTTTTTCACTAAACAATTCCTGAAACATTAATTTATTATTTTTGACTATATTTTAGGATCATTTATTAAATCTACAGAATCGTTATTATTCTTGCCAATAAAATAGTTTTCTTAGTCAAATTCATCACTTTTTGAAATTATTGATATCATTTTTAACTAACTTATTAAATAAGGTGATCCTCAGGAGAGATGATACTGTTTGACATTTGCATAATGTCATGTTTATACAGATATCTGTATTTACATTTAATTAGTTTTGATATATTAATTTAAAACAAAATATGAAGAGATCAGAATTTTTCTACAGGCCATAAAGTCAAATTAATTTAGTCCAGTGTTCATATGCTTGACAGTTTTAGTTTTTTGTTTCTGGCATCGAGAGCAATTATTTTGAAGCTACTTTTCAAATACCAATTTTTTATGTAGTTTCTTAAAGATTTATGATTACTTTTGCACAATAATAGTATAATAATTATTACAAGACAAAAGATACATGATTAAACTTTTACTTCATGTCTATATATCTTACTTCACATGATCGTCATTTCCTATGCTTACACAAGTTATTAAAGCAGAGGCAAAATTCTCCATAAAGTAGTGCCTCTGTTATATATTTAGCTTTTAAAAATAAAAATTAACATTTTCTAATGTGACAGTAACAAAAAAAACCCACATCCAGTATGATGATTATTCATTGTGAAATGGATCTCTAATGTCTTTAACAATGCCATGGTAGGAAATGTTGAGAAATTCCAAAAATTACAATTGCAATTTTATATTTAAGAGCAGAATTTTATAGATTTATCAGGGCTTCACATTTATTCATTTACTTTTACAAATAGATTTCAGTTAATGAAGAATTCAATGATTTTCTATAGATACTCATGTGGCTGCTTTTCTTCGAATCATCAAATAATGAATCTTTTTTTGTCTCATTATACACTCTGTTTATTATTATTTTTACACTATTTTAAAAGTTCAAATATTATTTTTTAGAATGTTTTTCGTTTGTAAATTTATATTTTTAACAAATAAAGTTCAGTGTGTTGACTTCTAATATAGAATAATGGTTTAATACCAAAATCAAATATTGAATGATTACAAAAAAGAAAAATATAATTGTCATCTTGTCAAAGTGTTCATAAATAGATTCAAACTTTGATTGCTTTGCATAATTTCTTTAGAGGATTTTCTTTAGTGCCATGATCTTTACTGTATTGCAATTCTACTTTATATTTTGCATTTTCTTACATGCTTACTGAGTACTTATATAATGAAACTTTTTCCTGTTCTGTTTAAGCCTTCTTTGCAATAGCTCTTTCCTTAATATATTTTAAATATTTTCTGACAGAATTAAGTTTTAAAGAAAGCAAAAAAAAAAATGAATGAGCTCATTTTCCTTCTCACTCACTAGATTGCTAAACAACTGGAAAAAATTAATATAAAATTCAAATTCATTTTATCATGAATCTACTAGCAGCTACTGAGATAGTGTAAAACATTAAAGGTCATAATCAATGCAGTAACTACTATATTAGAAATAAAATTAGTTGAGGAATCATTCTCAGATCAAAAGAGACCCAAAGAAAGAAGATATCAAACTGGAGAAGGATGAATAAGAAAAAAGAGTAATTAGTAATAAAAAAATAGTATAATCCAAATATTAGCATTACTTTATTTTTTTTCTTTTAAATATAATTATAAATTAAGTTTTATATAGTGCTATGTTTTTTATGTTATTGTAAGATTAGTGATTAAGCCAATGCACATGCACTTTAAAGATAAATTATAAATGCTCTTAATTTTTTCAGACATGAGTAAAGAATGGAATGAATCCACCCATTCTTTTGACCCAAAGATTTATGTATGGGAAAATCTTAAATGTGTGGAATTAAGAGCATGAAAATGTTACACAATCACTTTAAATTACATTTGTTATGTTTGAATGAATGGCGTGAAATCTTTACAATTTATGAACCATCATTCTCTAGTAGAAATTAAACATATATAATGAGATATTATTTTATCTAGTGCTATGTTTTTTATGTAATAGTAATATTAGCGATTAAGCCAATGCACATGCGCTTTAAAGATAAATTATAAATGAATACTCTGAAATTTTCCAGACATGAGATATAGTATTTTAGAAAGAATGGAATGAATCTACCCATTTTTTGACCCAGCCATAGGTGTGTGTGTGTGTGTGTTTCATTAAGCTGTCAATTATTTAACAATTATTTCTTGAGTCTCTTGCTCCACCCTTTGCTACTGTCAGCACATGAATTAAGAGATTCTAAGTGTGACCTTATATATATCAATCATAGGGTAGTAAGTCAGGAATCATTGGTAAAGGGGCTGAGTGTGATCAAATTTGAGGTCTCAACCACTCATCTAGGTCAGCCTTGGTATAATTTGCCAAAACTCTGCATTTTGTTGCGTGAATGTACAAATATGACTCTTACAACATATATACTATTATAATTTGATGTCTGTCCTTTAACAGGCAACCCGGTATTAATGTTGTTGTTTGTATAAATGTCTATCAAAAAAAATTGACTCTGTTGACCACATAAAGTAGTAAACACAAAACTATGGCTTTATAGTTGCCATAACACCTGCAGATAGAATTTGATTACTATTCACCATATTGGGTTCAAATATGAATGTCATTCTTAAATGTATCTTAAAAAATAAAACTTATGTATTCTATGTCAGGATATATGTTAAAAAAAATATACCTAGTGGTCATTATTTCATTTAAAAAGACAAACAACAATTTTTTCAGAAAAAGTATAGTTATGAGCATCAACTAATAAACTGACCCCAAGCACCAATCTCATTAGTACCATAAGAATTATACTTTTCCTTTTAAGAGATCTTAAAATTATTGCTAATTAGGTGCCTGTCCCTTTTAGCTAGCTCAAATCCCATGGCTGTGAGGTAACAATACCCATCAGGCTGAATGAAGGTAACTGACTAAATTTGCATAGTTGGAACAAGCTTTCCCTGCTTTATATACTTCTCAACTTAGGTCATGTATATTTAACCTTACATATTAATAATGGTTTCTTTTCTATACCCCTTAAATTAGATCGTGTGCCATTAAAATTAGCTACTTTTGAACTCCTTTTTCTACACATTTATTCCCTCTATATGCAATCTATTTTTTTATCAAATCTATAGTTTAGAATTTAAAATTACATGTAATATACTTGCTTATTCTGAAAAGCATACTTCATTCATTCTGATATTCAGCCAGGAAGGAACTATGCCAATATAAGTGATAAATAGGTTCATTAATGAGAGACAATTTGTTTTAACGTAAGTATACAATTTTATTACTATGGCTAATTAAATATGGAGAAAGAAAAACATATATATAATTTATATATCAATGATAACATAAAACAAAAAATTGAATTAATTAAATATAAAAGAACATGTAATTAAACATAAGTGTAGGAATGCATTTATACATTTTAAATTAAAAGATATAATTTTACACAATGACTAAACCTTTGGAGAGTAACGATAAGCAATTTTTAGTTCTTTAAAAATAATAAAACTAGTTATAGTTACCTTGAAGTAGCTGGTATTTTTAATATGGATAAGTTTATTTCCACGTAAGCTTGATTTTGATGATTCAACTGAAATTTATGTATTCTTTTACTGTCAAAGAATAAAACAAACTTTTCCTGCTAATAGCAAAAAGTTTTGCAAGAACATCCATTTTGTGGTATTACTTGTATCAAGGAAATAATGACGGCTTATTGGAAGCATTTTTAGTGTACACAATTCGATATTTTCTTCCTTCTGAATTGTTTTAGTGCCTTATCAGTGAGATCCCTATGGTTCTTGAAGGGGCAGACACTTAACAGGAACAGCTGCATATTCGGAGCTTAGGATAGTGGCCTTACGTGTATTGTTTCTACTCCAGCATTCCAATTGTAGTGATGATCTGAGTTATTATATCTAAATCCATTTTTTTCTCCTGATGGTTGATTGAAGGATTTGTTTTAATGTTTCATTTTATAATACCAGCATAGCCATATCAGTCAATTTAGCAACAAGAAAATATTAATATTTCATTTCAGTTCAAAAAAACTCACTCTTGCTTGTTCTGATTTTTTTTTTAACTAATTAATTTCTCCCATTGCTTTTGTTTCCAAAAATAATTTATCAGTATGCCAATCTCTATTTCTTAGGCATGCTTTTAACATTTTTTTTTTCTGCCATACATTTACTTAAAATTCCTTGGCAATTTTCAGTGCTAAGTAATCGAACAAAAGACACAAAATTGCCTCCGGGTATACATATAAAAGTTTTTTCATTACTCTCATTAACATGCAATATACAATAAAACAACAGAAAAGTATACATTTGAAATAAATTAATAATAAAAGAAATGTTTTTTTATATATTTGTGTATAACTGCATTCCCACAATTTATTAACATATTTTCATGAATTTATTTTAAAACAAATAACTATAAGCATCTTTCTCTTTTTCTCTTTTTTTTAAATAAATAAAAAAAAAACTTTCAAACTTTCTCTCTTCAACATATATATCTAATTCTTTATATTTTATACTCACACGCTGATCTAGGCAGTTAGGAAATATTGTGTAACTCCCTTGTAACAGGGTTTGAACCTGGCTACTGTTACAATGCCCACTGTTGGAAAGACTTCAAAATGAGATATACTTATTTTGAGGTTTAAAATAATAAATCTTTTATAGTATGGGTTTTAAAGCCCTATCAACTTCAAACCATGACAAAACAAAACATCTGGACAGACCAAAACAAACAAAAACAACCACACAAAACAAAAAATTTGCATATCTTCCCCTTATTTTAATTCCTCTCTACCTCTTAAAATGGTAATGGGGGACATGACCTTTTTCCCTGTTCAACATATGACCTTGATAATGGCCAACAGTCTT
This sequence comes from Epiperipatus broadwayi, assembly GCA_028023455.1. Lineage (NCBI taxonomy): Eukaryota > Metazoa > Onychophora > Udeonychophora > Euonychophora > Peripatidae > Epiperipatus > Epiperipatus broadwayi. The sequence goes on along the minus strand of JAQFVV010000179.1, from coordinate 1,513,854 downwards.
CCCTTTCATAATATGAATGTTGTGATGTTCCCTTATCTTCCCTTTGGTAACACCTTTGAATCCCTCTTAGATGTCTATCTTCTTTGCACCTCAATGTTTGAGCATTTTCGACTTTTTTTTCTTATCCAGTGGTTCTTCATGGTCCTGCATGCTCATGTCTATAGCTGCTTCCTCAATGGAGGCCTTCTCATTTCCCATGAACATCTGTTCAATTTTCATTGGCAAGTGACACTAACTACCCTAATAAAGTTATTTTCCATCATGTTATATGCATATAAGGTGTGTAACTTAGCTACCTGATGATGGAAAAACTGAGAATAACTTTCCTGACTAGTCATCTTATATTTTTCTTGCATTATATAATATCTCACCATTTCTTGTCTTTCTTTAGACCAGAATTTGTCTCTTACTGCTTCCCTATAATCTTGATAAGTCTTGGCTGGATGAAACAGTGAATCCCACCATGACTACACATCTTCCACCAAGTTGCTACAGGAAATAACCAATTTGCTTTCTTCAGTCATCATATTAATGGTAATATATCTTTCTAGGCTTTTTAAATATTCAATTGGTGCTTCTCCCATTTGCCCGGTAAACACTCTAAACTTTAGGAACTGGTTTACCTGTGACTGTGATATCGAGAATCTCCCTGTAGCCTTTTTATCTTCTGCTATACTATTTTGTCTTATTTGGTCTTTTTTCCTTACTCCCTCTTTATTTTCTATCTCAGATTTTGTTTGGCTTTTCTCTAGGTCATCTTCTCTTCGAGTTGGGTTTTTGTTTCCCTTTGCCTTCCTCTATCTGCTCTTCCAGTTTCTTTTCTATTGCTAGTATTCTAATCTCATGCTTTTTTTGCATTTCTAACAACACATTATGCCTTTTCCTCATTTCCTTAAATCTTAATTCCATTTTTTCTTCCATCTCCTGCAATTGTCTTATAATAATATACATCATACTGGTCACTCCTGCTTTATCTGTGCTTTCCTTGTTCATTTTCTCTTCCTTTCTTTCTCCTGAATGGGTTTTCATTTATTTTATTTCTACTTTTATTTTTATGTTTTATATTTTTACGAAACAATTTTTTGTTTCTAACTAAGTAAAATAATGACACAATTTATCTATTATTATTTTTCTATACACATGCTAGGCTCACTACCCCAACTCACAAAGTACTATGCTGACTGTCACCTGCTCTATTGTTGAACCTCTAATCCTATCTGGTGCTTTATTCTTCCAAGTAGTATTCATGAGACAAAATAATTAACAACTACAACAACACACACAAAAAACTTTCTTCTCAACCTGTTGTTCTCCTACTTTCATAGACCCATTTGTTGGGAAGCCATTTTAACAGGCAACCCAGTATTAATTTTGCTGTTTGTATAAATGTCTATCAAAAAAATTAACTCTGTTAACCACATAAGGTAGTAAACACACCATAACACCTGCAGATAGAATTTGACTACTATCCACAATATTGGGTTTGAATATGAATCCCTTTTTTAAATATATCTTAAGAAATAAAACCTATGTATTCTATATTAGAGTAAAAGTTAAAAAAAATATTTAAAAAAAATCTACCTAGTGGCCATTATTTCATTTAAAAAGACAAACAACAATTTCTTTGAAAAAAGTACATTTATGAGCATCAATTAATAAACTGACCCCAAGTGCCAATCTCACTAGTACCATAAGAATTATACTTTTCCCTTTTAAGAGATCTTAAAATTATTACTAATTAGGTGCCTGGTCCTTTTAGTTAGCTCAAATCCCAGGGCTGGGAGATAACAATACCCTTCAGGCTGAACGGAGGTAACTGACTAAATTTGTGTAGTTGAAACAAGCTTTCCCTGTTTTATATACTTCTTAACTTAACACTTAGTGTGGTTTTGATGCTCATTCACATCAACAGCTTTAGGTTGCTTGAAATTGGTCATTTTTTGAGCTACAGTGGTGATTTTATGCTTGTTTGAAAGCTTAGAAAAAGTCCCATAAGATGATGCTCTCTCTTGAATTATTTTACAAGTAAAAAATTAATAAAAGGGTTGTTTTAAGTCTAACAAAATGAGGAGGCCATCTGTTCTCAATGCTTATTGGCTGATGATTATTTGGTCAAAAAAGACCGCCAATAAATAATTCTCTCCACTGAAAATAAAAATATATATTTTAGAATGTTTTTTTATTATTTTTCATACATATTATAAATTATTTTCATAAAATCTGCTGAAAATATAGTTACTTTACAAAAATAGTAATATTTTATTAAAAAATTGTATACTTTACACAAACATAAATTGAAAAAGAGACCAGTGGTAGCAATAATTTTGATATGCCTGTCAAAGTTTAGATTGCCCCAAGCTATTTATTTGATTTTCAAACAAAGATTAATGTTTTAGAATAATTTTCTGGCATTTATTTACATATTATAATGTATTTTGGTAAAATATGGTGAAAATATAATTATTTTTAGAAAAATGCTAAGATTTTATTTAAAAAAAATTAACTTTTATAATAACGTAAATTAAGGAGGGACATCAATGATGTTTACATGACTTATAATTTGCTATGTTTTTTTTTCCGCTATTGAATATTTTTTTTAATTCTAAATAAAAATTTATTTTTGAAAAAACTTTCATTTACTTTCATAACCTGACATATTATTAATGTATTTTTGCAAATGAAACTAAAATGAATATAATATTAAAAGATGAATATATTTTTATCACTGAGTTTGTGAATTGACCAATTAAAAGTTCAGAGTTTTACATCACTTGGCCAATAAATAAAATGATCAATTTAAGAGTTAAGTCATGTATATTTAAACTTACATATTAATAACAGCTTCTTTTCTATATCCCTTAAATTAGAGCATGTGTCATTTAACATTAACTACTTTTGACCTCTCTCTTTCTACACATTTATTCCCTCCATTAGCGATCTATTTTTTTTTAATCAAATCTATAGTTTATAATTTAAAATTACATGTAATATACTTGCTTATTCTGAAAAGCATACTGCATTCATTCTGATATTTTGCCAGGAAAGAAACTAGGCCAATATAAGTGATAAATATGTTCATTTATGGAGATAATTTGTTTTAACATAAGTATACAATTTTATTACTATGGCTAATTAAATATGGAGAAAAAAAAACATATATATAATTTATATATCAATGATAACATAAAACATAAAAAATTGAATTAATTAAATATAAAAGAACATGTAATTAAACATGAGTGTAGGATTGCATTTATATGTTTTAAATTAAAAGATATAATTTTACAAAATGACTGAACTTTTGGAGAGTAATGATAGGCAATTTTCAGTTCTTTTAAGATAATAAAACTAGTTATAGTTACCTTGAAGTACCCGGGATTTTTAATATGGATAAGTTTATTTCCACATAAGCTTCATTTTGATGATCCAACTGAAATTTATGTATTCTTTTACTGTCAAAAAATAAAACAAATTTTTTTTGCTAATAGCAAAATGTTTTGCACAAACATCCATTTTGTGGTATTACTTGTATCAAGGAAATAATGTCAGCTTACTGGAGACATTTTTAGTGTACACAATTCAATATTTTCATCCTTCCTGGATTGTTTTAGTGGCTTATTAGTGAAATCCCTATCGTTCTTGAAGGGGCAGGTACTTAACAGGAACAGCTACATATTTGGAGCTTAGGATAGCAGCTTTACACATATTGTTTCTACTCCAGCATTCTGATTGTACCAATGGTCTGAGTTATTATATCTAAATTTATTTTCTTCTCCTGATGGTTGATTGAAGGATTTGTTTTAATGTTTCATTTTATAATACCAGCATAACTGTATCAGTCAATTTAGCAACAAGAAAATATTAATATTTTATTTCAGTTCGAAAAAACTATTCTTACTTGTTCTGATTTTTCTTTTTAACTAATTAATTTCTCCCATTCCTTTTGTTTCCCAAAATAGTTTATCAGTATGCCAATCTCTATTTCTTAGGCATGCTTTTAACGTTTTTCTTTTTATGCCATACATTTTCTTAAGATTCCTTGGAAATTTTGAGTGCTAAGTAATCGAACAAAAGACACAAAATTGCCTCCGTATTAAAATTTATTACAGGTATGTTGATGATGTTTTCGTTTGTGGAAGTTTAGATATTATAAATGTAATATTCAATAAATTAAAATAGTATAACAGGTTTAAAATAAATTAAATCTTTTGAAGAAAAAATCAATTTAGTATTTAGATATTAAAGTTGCACTTAATCAAAATAAATTAGATATATTGTATGGTAATAAATGATATTTAAAAAAGAGGATCTATTCTCTCTGTGTTTTTAAATACAATTGAAATAAATACACTTTAAAACATTTTCTATTTAGGACATAATAAATATCTAAAAGTTCTGTTATAATTAGTAACTTAAATGCTACTTATCTATGGCATGTTAGGAATGTTGGTATGATCTAAATTCCTTTGTAACAGGGTTACTGAAGTTGAATACTGTTAGAAGTACTTCTTCAGAAGCATAGATATTGATAATATAAAATATAATTGAATATTTCAATACCATTTATTTGTAATGCAGGTATATTTATAAAAAGATATCTAATAATATATGATTATTGCATTTTATAACTATTCCTAATTTATATAGATTACATAATATATATATAAATAATTTCTGTTTTTTGTAATTTGTGTATTTACATGCAATTTTTTTGATAGAAATTGATTGCTTGTATGGTTCTTGATGGGTGCTGCAGCATCATCTAGCAGCACAGTATAGCGCAATGAACAGTACAATTTTAGTAATGAAGAATCTTAAAGATCGAGCATATAGCATTAAAAGAACAGATTTATATTGAATCTACAACCCTAGAGTATATTAATATATATATATATATATATATATATATATATATATATATATAATAGGCAAAACTCTCTCCATACTGTAGTGTCACTCTAAGCAAGACAGAGTAATCAATGGATGTCAGAAGGCTTGTGCATAAAATCCCTATCTAGTGCCTACTCATCCAATATCCCCAAAGTAGTTTCTGGCTTATGGCCTTTGTCAGTGAGGTATGAGCAAGCATGGAAGATAGTGATCATGTGATGTTTTAAGGTTTAATATATATATATAATAAATAATAAAACTATAAGAAATATCAAAATTATAGAAAAAGTTAAAAATACAATTGATGCTAGAGATAAGTTAAAAGTTCACAAATCTGGATTTAATGTGAAAATACAAATGTAAAGGGGTAAAAGTAGCTAAAATATGGAATTAATAGAAAAATTAGTTGAGCAGAAAAAATTTAAGAAGCTTAAACTAATTTAAAAGAAATATATAGTGATATGATTTCCCTAGAACAGTGAAGTAATAGTAGATAATCCTAAGATATAGTGAAAGAAATGCCAATTTAAATACAAATTAAAGCAGAGGGAGAAAGTATAAACTTGTAAATTCAAAATGATGAAACAGAAATTTTACAATATATAATAAAAATTCAAAAATATGAAGAGGTTACAAAAAATGAATTAAAGAATCATCGACGTATTGGCAAAATAAGACAATATTAGGGTATCACAGAAGTGATGTTAATCAAGAGAAACTGCACAAGAGAAAATTGCCACACCAGTCCTTATACTCGCCCCCAATTAAACTCTTCCATGATTTTTTCCCCTTTTATTTTATATTTTTCTAATTTATTCTTATCATTCCTTCTCCGTCCACATTTTTTCTATTCTCTCTACTTTTATTACTATTTTCCATCACATTATTAACCATCTTTCTTATCTTTAAATATGATCACTATTATATACTCTCTCTTCAGTATCTAAACACTTTAATTTTCCATACTTTATTCATTTCCACTTTTTTTTTTACTAATACATAATCTATTGTGTAAATATATATTATTTCTAGACCATACGTATTGTCATTCATAAATATTTGATAAATTTTCAATGCTCAAATTCACTCTGACAAAAATAATCTGCAAAAGCGACCTCTAGGACAGATTTTATTATTTCTAATTTAGTTTTCACATCGTGACGCTTCTTAAGCATCCAGTAGCAAAGTTTTGTTAAACTGAGATTAAAATTCGTACAACTTATTTGATGATACACTCTTCAATTATCAGAATTTTGCTTTTAAAAGAGTCTCTTTTTCCCTTCTCAATTAATTATCTTGCAATTGGATTATCTAAATAAAATGACATTTCGTTCCATTTAAAGAATACCATTAAACTCAGAGGAGTCAAGGCTTCAATTCAGTTTAACAGTAATTCATTTTGAATGTTGAGTCCAAGTTTAAATAAAATCATTCCATTAAAAAAAAAAGTTATATACATATATCTTTGCTCTTTGAAAAAGGTTGACATCTACGTGTGTGTGTGTGTTGTAAAAGCACTGAACATTTGATACGTTAAATGACAGACTGATTTTTAAAAAATCTTACCATCAACCCTTATTTGTAATATCTTACTTTTTTTACTCATCTACTCTATTTTGTGCGATTATTAAATAATCAATTAAAAATAATAATAATTAACAACAAAAACATTTGATTATTATCAATGATAACTTAATATTGCTTTCGCACTTCTCGCCATATATTAAAATCTATCATTTTTTAGTGCCACTAGCAGACAAGCTGAAAGATAAAAAATAATAAATTAAAGTATAGAAATTAGGTTTAAATAAAACAATGACTTATTAAGTAGTGTACTTGTTATAATAACGAATATATACCGTGAAGATAATAACAATTGAAAATGTTAGCATTACATATATATATAATTAATTTGATCAGTAAATGTTATATGTTTATTTTACTTTATTTTTGCAAAATTTTAATAAAAAAAAATCATTAATAAAACTATTTTTATAAAACTCAAATTATATAAACTTTTTCCTGTTTAGAGGTTACTTCTTGCAAACAATTAAAAGATTAAAACTTAATTATATTATGCATCCATCCATCTTTCTATCGGCATATATAGATATATAGATATTACATTTCAGACAGACATTTTTCAAACTTTCAGTTATTCATATTATTTTTATTGTAAGGTATAAAATAATGATCAAATTTACATCAAACTAGTTTTAATCCTCATAGAAACTTCTTATAGGGACATCATAATAGGGTTCCTACAAAAAATAAAATCTAGTCTGATGCTATAAAGAAAAGTTTATTTTTTAAGTAGTATTTTATATATATATTATATATATATGAAATTAAAGATATTTTTATAAATTAACCGCAATTAAAGTTGACCTATTTATTAGCTATATAAATTTTTTTGGAAACAAGATTTGTCAAAAATATCAGTAAGTTATAATTACTGGAGAACATTATTTTTAATTGCCAGGAAAAATAGTCTACCTAGACATTATTCTCTATTATACATATATCAACAATAATTCAAAATAGTGGAAAAATAAATATGCTGATTAAATTTTTGCAGCTTTCTTTTAAGATTAAGCTACAAATCCTTGATAATACAAATAATATCCGTGTTATCATGCATTGAAATATAATAATATTATTATATACTACATCAATGTTTTAAAACATTAAAAATATGTCAATAAAGAGATTGCTTTGCATGGCTATTCATATTATAAAGTAATTTAACATACATATTTAAGAATGTGTTTATTAACTACATAAAAGACAATACATTAATATTTCATGAAGTAAATGTCTTCTTTACATGTTTTATATAGACAAATGATGAAAATATATTTAAGAAATGGGAATTCGATTAAAATATAAAATACTTTCCGAAATGTTTTCAAGACAGCAAACAAAATAAATTGTGTTAAGCTGAAATAATAAAAAATTATAGTATTTTGTCTATGCGACTTTTTAACCAAAACTTGAATCCAATTTTGGCTAATACTCAAGTTCCTATAGCGTTTGTAGTAAGGCAATTAAATTAAGCACATTTGAGAATTTGAAATATGTCAGACTTTTTTTAATTTTCATTTGAAATCAAGACTCTTTCATAGTGAGTTATATTTATCAAATTAATATTTTAAAGAATATATAATTATGAAAACACTTTTTAATAAATAAGAATTCCATTTTAAATCTAGATTATATATACATATGTATGTATGTAAATCAATATAAACTGTTCCTTATATATGTAATAAATAAATAAATCATTGTAATATTTAGGTTTAACCTGTTTAGCTGAAAACTCCTACTGTCTATTTCAAATGAAAGCTAGCAGGTCTAATGTTAAATATCTCTCCATATTTGACATTTTTCTTCTACAAGTAAACCTTTTATATATATAATACATTGATAATCTTAACATTATTTATTACAAATATAAGCTTTTAAGTAATATACATGTTAAAAGCTAATATTTGATGGAGTTTTTATCTACAATAATAGAACTTGGTATCATTGCATAAATTTATCTATTGAAATCGCTAGTAGGACAAATTATTAGATAGTCTTCCCATCCAAAACATTACTAGAACAAAATAACAAATATTTTAATTTTTTGTTATTAAAACTATGACAAATTTAGGATTTGTTATCATCAAAGAAAGAAAAAATTGTTAAAACTAAAAATATCATTTATTGGTATTAAAATTTTATAAAATAATTACTTTTTCCATTTGTCAAAGGGGATTCTGCATTTTGTAAATAGAACTGTCTAATAGGTTGTTACAAAATTTTAAGAATTGCTCTTTTAAAAATAAATATTTTCAAAGAGAAACACTTTCTGATGACATCATTTTTGGTTTAATATTAATCTTTTACAAAATATTGCATAAATAATTATTAATTTGTAAACAAATTTTTCGTAATTATAATTTTCCCAGTATTTAGCTTTTGGCTAAAACACTCAGCCAATCAGAAATTCTCATTTCTATTGACATCTTGACCACCTCCCTCATGATATTATTATTCAAATTGGCTGTTGTCAATCATGCAAAAGGCTATTATTTATGGCTAAATGGATAATAATACTGTTATCTTCAGATATTTTTTTTCAATTAATACATTTAAGTTGAAGCTATGTAAACAGAAAAGAGATTACGATCTAAATTTATAGATAGGCTTAAAACAATATAAAGTATAGTGATCACATGACCATCATAACTCCTAAATGTGCAATCTGTATGAAAATATCATGATTCTTATTTAAGCCAATAAGCCTTAAATAATACATAAATTTCAGAATCCTTTTTATTGCTGCCATGAATCATTGTCAACTGCAAAAAAATATAAAATGGATAATTATTCATATAATATGTATTTTATATTATTCCCCACACTTCATCAATTTTTATATTAGCACCTTTTCTATTCAATAAGTTTGTTTCATTACTAATAAAAACGGTTTCTTTTATCTTTTTTATTCTTCTCTTCATATAATTCTTTTACTCTACTAAAATTAAATAAATGTTGTCCATTAAATTTAAATTTATGATTATTAAACACCAAAGTTATTTGAACATTTTTCAATTTTGCATAATTCCTCATTTAATAACTGTATAATATCTCATTTAATCTTAAATAATTTTTTTTCAGTAGTTTAATAAAAAATCAAATCAAATAGTAACCTAGGTTCTCAATTAGGAGACTTTTAACATATTCTGCTTTTAGTCACCAATGTTACCTTGGCTGATGACTTATAGCTTTCTAGAAATAAGAGCCATAGTTTAGTTTGCTTTATATTATTATAAATATCTAAAAATTGTCATTTACACATATTTTTATATTGCCTTCAAGAAAAACTCAACTGATGTTTTAGAGCTATTGGTCAATATTGAAAAAATGACATGATATATTTTGGTCTTAAATTCAGAAATAAAAATCCAGTAAACACTCCATAAATATATATTAAAATTAATGTTATATATTTTTATATACTTTCTATAAAAAATTACAATATTTAATCAGGCATATTTGAAGAAAAAAAAATCAACTAATTTTTTACTAGGCATGATTTGTTCTGCCATAAACCTGACTTTATCAGCAGTATAAGAAACTAGTAAATATAATGATAATATTATAATATATTTGTGTGGTAATTAAATATTCAAGTAATATTTAAATATTTATTTGAAAGGAAGGTTTTTTTTTATTAAAAAGCTCTGCTTTGTTTATTAACATTACCTGATACAAAGAAGACTTTAGTTAAATTACTATCAGAAATGTGTTCAAGCTTTTACATCACATTGAACATTAAGAGCAATTGTTTTGATGTGTTGTTTTTGATATCTCAATCGGTTTCTCACACTGCTAATAATATCAATTTTATTGACAGAACATATGCTCAGCAGTCAATTAGCTGATTTTTTTAATTAAGCAGCTGCATCAATATTTTTAAATTTCTATAGAGGGCAAAGTAAATATAACATTAATATTATGTATATTAATTTATAGATTTATATATGTAAGCATTGAAATTTAATAGAATTTTCTCAGCATAATAAGCTAAATAAAATTTCACCTGTGTATAAACATACAATAACCCATTAAATCTCATAATGCCAGCTATTGTTAGTGATTTAAGCTAATAATAATATTTATTTGAGTCACATTTAAACAAAAGTAGAAACCACTTTTAGCTTAATATTTTATTGATATAAAATTAGTTATCAGATATAAATACTCTAGGTGTATTGAACTTTTAATGTTTACCTTTGTAAATTAATAAAAATTTCTAAATTAATATACACAACTTGTTATGTGTAAAACTTCATAGAAGTTGCTACGCATTAAATTTCTAAACATATAATGTGTCTAAGCTTATTCATTACTTTTAAATAAGCTAGTGTATTAAAATAAAACCAGTTTCCATACTTTTGGCTTAACATGGTTAAGACAAATACTGATGTTATTATTAGATAATGTGATATCAGCTTTCATTACCAATTTTAATTATTTGTAACCTGATAGCATCTTAACTGAAATTTAAACTATTACAAAGGAAAATCTTATTATATTTTAATTTCTATATATTATGTATTACAATGCTATCGAGAGCCTATTAAAATTTCTAATTTATTTTTAAATATTGAGATATTTGAATAAATTTTATTAAAGCACTATCAACCAATAATTAAGTGCCAATGATAGTCACAGTAACTGTCGCCAAATTATTTTCATTTGCATTTAGAAAGTAAACTTAAAGTATATATATATGTAATTTAAAAAAAATAATATCAACTTGATTTTTTTTTCCATATGTCAAAGCATCGGCCGGGACGCGAACCCGCGACAACCGTCTGCAAGCAACTGTTTGCTTGAAGGTGGCTGCGCTGACCTCTCGGCTACCAACGCTTGACTACTCGAAGATTTATTACTACTATTAAAATAATTACGATTTTACTAAAGCTTATAATTACTGCATTTTACTTGATTTAACTTACTAGTAGTTTAGTCTAAAAAAAACAAAGAATCCATTATACATTTAAACGAAAAGTACACATTTGAAAGCAAAAAGATATAAAAGTTGTTTATGGCAAACTTAAATGGAACGATGATTGCATGGAAAGAAGGGTTGCAAATAACAAAATGTAAATGTTCTAAATTAGATGCCAAAAAATAGAAAGATCCTAAAAAATATAAAAGAAATGATGAGAGCACAACGTTTGTTTCATCTTTAAGAAAAAGTTTGCAAATAAACAATAATGAAGTTTTTGATTTTTTTTATTACTTCATATATATATAAGTTGTGATTGACTTAAAATATATCTAAAAACAAAGACTGGACGTTTCCTTCCTTTTGAAATATTAATTTCTACGCAAAGCAAACAATATTGACGATACCACGTCTTGACTGGGAACAAATATCTCCACATCACTGAACTTAGTTGCATAAATCTCATTTCACTTTTTAAAAAATCCAGTCAATTTGATTTTTTAGCTTGAGTTTGTAAATCAACATCGTTAAAAAATTACAAGAGAATATTCATTTGAGCGGAACGTAAGAACTGATTAATTCTGAATAATTATAATTAATTTTGTTACAAAATACACACGTGTATTTTTAAAAACGATTTAGAAATTAAAATGAGCTTAAAAATTGATTGATGACGGAATAATATCTAAATGAATGTAGTGTTCCTAATATATGTCAATTTATATAGAGTAACATATCTCTTAGGTTTTTCGTGTATGTGTGTGTACATGCAGTATATATTCCCACCCATATTATTTATACATCTGTAAATAAAATAAAATGTTGTTTCCGCTTCAGTTTTCTTTGGTCATAAAAAACATGTAAGTGTACTTTTTATTTTGATTATAAAAGTGTTAAAAATTTTCATGAAGAGAAAAACTATACTAAAAGAGAAATTAAGAAATTAAATTTCGTAAATAGAAATAGAATGTCAATAATTAATCGATAATCTGCTAATGTAAAAATTCAGTGAATCCTGGGATATGATGACTTTTACTTCCGCTATATTTGAATTGAAATAGCAACTGAAGAAATCTATGTGATTAACTGAAAGTACTTATGTGGTTTATAATACTTATTATATATTATTACCGTTATATTCATTATTCTTTTTACTTTATGTAAACCATCACTATATCTTATGATATGGACACAAGACAATTGCGTTAAACGCAATAAAAACAAAATGGATAATTTTTATGTTTGATATGATTCAATTTAAACTAATTGCAATAAAAATTATTTTCTTACATATATTTATAATCTGTAAACTTTTAAAATATATATTTCTCAAACACAAAAGATTTATAGCATAAATTTGATAACTTTCTTTTATACATTATTTTCTTTATCTTCATTTTCAAATACTGATAGATATGCTTTTTTAAAAACCATAAACAACTTTGTTTTGATCTTCTTTTTCTTATACACAGATTTCACTTTAAGAAGTCATTCATATTTTTCTACATCTAAGTATATATTCATTCCATTTTTTTACACTTCATAATTTTAATGACAAGTATTTTTATTACATCTTTTTAATTCTTATCATTTATTAATTATAATGTTTTCACAATTTTTTTCTCTTTTTTATAAAGTTTACATGAAGCTTCCATTTAAAATACATATAAAAATCACTAAACTGTACTTTTAAAGACACAGATTTGAATCCATAAGTTAAAATATTGTAATAATAGTGATTGGTGAAACAAGATCTTTGAAGCAAGTAGTCACAACTATTTTATATACACTGTTGCTGAACATGAAGCAGCTATATTTATATCAGGCTCTAGATGTTGCTAAAAAAAATTGAAACAGAATTAGTAACTGATGTTAGATTTAGTTGAAATTAGAGATAGTCTCAAAAATTAATTTAGCACATTATTTTACAATACTTTTTATAGCTTCAAAGAAGTTTTTCTAATAAAATAGCTAAATAGAAGAATTTGAACTTATGATTTTTCAGTCTATATTCTAACATCTATAAAGTATAGTGTGTTGTTGCCATCTATATTGGTAGTTCATTTCTAAACTAAATAAAGTATAATCGGTGACATGCAAACGCACCAATGTGCAAACTCAGCCAGTTAGTTATAAAACAATTTAGCTGCAGGGATATGCAGTTAAGATAAAGAAGGAAATTAAAATCATAAAATAAATTATCATAAGGAAAATAAATATCTTGGGAAGATAGAAAAAACTGCCATGATTCCCTAATTAATAATTTAGAATAAAATAACATCCTCTCCTTATCAAAAACACATTCTCTGAGTTATAAGTATTTGCACTTTTAAACAATGATGATAACATCTCATGTTCTTATTAATGTTACAAAAAAAATATCCATTATGTAAATTATTTGCCAATATGATCTGAAAACACGTTTCTTATAGCACAATTGAAAATTTTAACTCTTTTATGCCACAATATAACTGTAATATCAATAATAATAGATCAATTCTTAAATAAAGAATAATTATAATGACAATAATAATCTCAGGGTTTCTTTGTATACTTTAATAAAAGACTCTACATTACTGTGCTATCACATATGACTGGCATTCTGGTAAGCTATAGGAAACATTCACTTTACTTCAAAGTTAATGTGTCCTCATATATCATAACAACTACTATATTATTTAAAAGTGGTGATAAATATGATCAACAATGACATAAATAATCACATAAAATTTTGAATAATACCTACTTTGTATCCAGAATCTGAGTCAGAATAATAAAAAGACAAGGGTGCTTTTTGTATTCTTACATCATCCATGACAACACAATAAATTAACTAAAACTAATTAATTCAACAATTTAACTAAGTGTAACTGGAATAATGTGCAGTCAGGGTTAATAACTTGGAAATAAATTCATTTTTACAATTACATAATGTTTAGCCTGAAGTTTGCAACTCCATAAATAATTCTCATTGAAATAAAGTGAAATGAAATATTCAGACCTGCATAACTTTGTCTATCTGGTATATTAAGATTCCGAAAGTTTGAGATGATTTCGGACTCAAGAAAATGCTTTGCAAATATTGTGCAAACACACTTATATTTAGCATATAAAAAATGAATTCACAATGAATACTGACAAGACTATAATTTATTACTAACACAGAACTAAACAAAATATACAAATTTATTAAATAATATTACATTGATAGTAAACATAAATCATCATATTAATCTGTCTACTGTTTGGGTTCAAATTAAAATTATAAATTAATACATGTTGAAGGTCATGCTATTGCACTGGATTAACTTGCTGAAACATGAATCTGATTTACCAATACTAATCTGTAAATTTAGTAAACTTTCTATTAATCTTTTACCTTGAGTTATTGACTAACTATTTTTTTATTTATTAATATTATGATATGAAGTACACAAAATAACTACATATGATTTGTTTACTTTAATAAATGGGTTCAATGCAATCCTTTTAAAATATTAACTCTATTACTAATAAAGTTAACTAAGTTATGGTTTATAATTAAATAACTTATTACTAGTTATGAGTCATTGATCAGAAGTCCCACTCACCATTTCATGCTTAACCTAATGTCCATCTACATTATGATAAATATTTTAATTATAAATGTAATTCAAACTAAGAATATTTCTTAATTATTAATTAATACTAAATATTGTGCTCAAACATTCTCTCAACAAATAAGTGTTTTAAAATATGCACTATTTTTTTTTTAAATTAACTTTCTTCATTGGTTTGTTTGTGAATTACCGGCATGGCTTAGTAGCACAATACAGATATTGATCTCAATTACTAAGGCACTACTGATACTAAAGTACACCTAATCTAATATCAAATCTAATATTTACCCTTGCCATAACCTTTAATAGAGCACAATAATCAACACCTTCTATGGTAGAACTATCTTCAATTTTACATGAGGAATGCAGAATAACAACTAATGTCTACAGAGTAAAATACTATACTGAACTATTTGGTGGTTTCTTGCCTATTACTCAGACATAAAATGTATAGGTGTGGAATCTATATCCTCACCACCTAAAGAAATGAACATGCACCAAGTATAATCCTCTTTTGGGATTTAAAATATCTTAAGTATACTAAATATTATATCAAACATGAGAATCGATCATATGAACTATCCAATCTACCATAACATTAAATCAAAAACTAATCCTCCCATGGAAAATAAAGTATTTTGGGGAGCGTATTTTCATCCCACAAAATAAAATGCATTATAAGTATTAAAATATGCTGAGATTAAACATATACCAACTCTACACTTAGGCAAGTTAGTAAAACACACTAATAAGAATAAACCTATATTAAATGTATATCTCAATCAACATCTGAAACCAATGAATTAAAAATACTGAAAAATATAATAAATTTAATTCTAATGAAGGAATATTCAAAAGCAATGGGTAGCATACTAGCTTAAACTAAATAAAGTGGATGTGTTTTTTAAAGAATAACTGTTACTAAATTATTTAATTAATATAAATTCTGTTGACACTTTAAACAAGAATTATCTTGTTATAGCCTTTTTTTCTTTTTAGAGCTACTTCTGATAAATTTAAATATAGTTTTACTCATTAAAATAAATATCAAACTTTTTTTAAAATCCTCACATGCAAAGTTCATTTCTCCAGTTGTATGTAATAAATCAGATATATTTCATAGGCATTACTTCATATTAAATACAAACTTAACCCAGAGTAATGATAGTAAGACATACACTTATCATTGCAAGATCATTAAAATATTGTGTGACAGATAAATCCTAACATACATTGATATAACACAAAATAAAATTTTTACCAATTATTTTTTCTTTTAAAAAAAATTTAAATAAACAAATACACATTATCTCATTAGCATAACTATTTTTCTGTTGAGCTGTTTGTCCAGGTGAAGAGTTTTCATCCGGTCACATTTTACAAAGCACTGAAAGTAATAAACACTTTTTTTTTCTTTCTAATGAAAAGTTTTCTTTTATTTAGCAATTATAATAATAAACATGTAAAGGAAAATATAGTAGAACTGAAGATTAATTCTCAATTGGACTATAATAATAAAATCTGGATCCAAGAAAAAAAAATGAATATTATAACATAGACAATAAACAGATGCATTATTTATTGACTACACATATAATTAATTAGCTTATTTATTGAGAAAAATGTGCACTTTTTTCTATAGATTAGTATGACAATAACTGCAGTTGACTTATAGAATGGATGAAGTTATAAGAATTCCACCTTACGTATAGTATAATATATAATTTTATTTTATTCTTAAGTCACTAAAGATATTCAGTTCTCATTCATAATCTTAGAATTTTATTTTCCAATAGTAATTTTTCCCTTAAAGAATGCACATATTTAATTTTCATATTTACTTAAAAAAAGGGTTTTCTTTTTTCTTAAAAAAAAATGCAGGTATATTATTTATTATTATTATGATTATTATTTTTCCTAGACAGTTAGTAATGAATTAAATATATTCCTCTGTATACAATTTCTCCATTATTGATAATGCAGACAATTTATTTTTAAAAAAGTGCTTAAAAAAATGTTTCTAGTTCTTTGGGGTTTTTTTTTATATTCTTTCTATTTATTTTTTTTCTGTACCAGAAAAATGTCAATAAAAAACAAGTTATTAAATAATTATTTCCAACTTGGAAAATATTTGTTTTTCTTAATTTTGATAAAATAAGAACTTGCTTAATCCTTTTAGTTAATTCTTTCATTTTTAACTTTGTTTAAAAATTCTAACTTTCACAAAGCAATAATTTTTAAATGTAGAAAGTTTTAAATTGCAGAAAATAACATAAAATTGCAAAATGCCTTACCAGAATCTGTTACCCATTCATTTTAGATGAAATTTCAATTATCTTGCCAATTTATTGTTTTCAAAATAAATAAAAATAATAATCTTACAAAATTTTGCACTGTTATGTCTTTAAAATGCAGAAAGCAGACTATCATAAAATGACTTAAGTATGAAATGGTAATTCTTTTTAACTCTAGCGATCTCTACCCCAAAAAAATATAATCATTTGATTATAACCAAACTAAAGAAAAAAAAACTTTTTACAATTATATAGTTTTCAGTATTATTTAAATGGATTACAGAGTAGTTTAATAATGAAAATAATAAGTACATTCAAACCAACAATAATTATCTGTGATTTTAATTACACTTAAAATTATTTTCTTCAAATGAATTTACCAGAAATTACTTTTGCTTAGAATAAGACAATCTTAAAATTATTTAATTGACATTTATGTTTTTCTTTTCTTCTCTACCCATCTAAAAACTAACTACAGTTTATTGTATTTGTTTTAAATTATATTAACTTGTTCTTATAACAATATCTTACTTAGATTATTCAAGTCATTTTAAAAACATGATATTACATTAGGGAATATACTATTTATTCACACAAACAATGTCTAAGCAAATGGTTAGCACACTTTACTAGCCAAAAATTACCACTTTTATTTTATCTTTTTATTTTATTTTTTAATAATAACATTGATTTCATGCAGAAATAATGCTAAATAAATCCAAGTGCCAAAAGCACTGGGTTACAATATTTATTCTCCATTTCATCTTAACCAACTGACACATAAGACCACATATGTATGTGGTCATTTGTGTTACTTGTTTAAGATTGAAAGGAGGATGAATATAAACTGAAAAATCCTAAGTTCAAATCCTTCTATTTAGTTATATAAAAAACATACAGTTCACTGAATGAATATGCTAATTACTAATGAAATAAAATGCATCCTTAATTACTTTTTATTCATTTAATCCAAATATATTACAAATTCTAATATTTTTTGTACTCTTTATGATCAAATTCAAGTTTGATCATAGTTAACAATTTAAAAATTGTACAACCAATATATTTATTATTTAAATGTTTAGTCCCATTGTAAAAAAAAAAAAAATCGCAAAAGTCTTCTAATGAACTCAATTTTAATTCTAGATAATATATCATAGCATAAACAAGTTGTTAAAATATGTCACATAATACAGAGTCAGAATTGTAGTTAAAGATTTTTGGTTAGAATTTCTAGCTGAAGAAAAGGAAAAGAAATTTAAAAAGTTTAGTCAAATATTAAAATAATAATTATTCTATTCTTTAAAAATCCTTTAATATAAAATGTTAGCTTCATTGGAATTATATATATATGCTGACAATTCATTTTATGCATATAGAGTTCAAAAAAGTAATTAAAGGATTTTGTACAATATCAAGTAATCATAAAATAAAGTTATAGATTTTATATTACTTTAAATATAATATATGCAAATAATTTTAAATAGAAAACAAAAAAAAAAAATTATTTTTTTAAGTATTTAATTTTTTTTTTTGATAAAGCTTTTTAGTTTAATTGATTTACAAGGAAAAAATATATAGACAGTTTTGTAAAATAAAAATAAAGCACATTATATATATAAACAAATTTAAGACTTTAGAAAACAAATAATAACTATGGGAAAATATATATAACAAAAACAAGAGTGTTTTCAGAATAAATCCATAAAAATGTCAGAATCAATTTGATATTTATTTGTTGAGAAACATATAGTTGCAATTAAAAATTCATAGAATTACAAAGTTAATAATGTGTTCAATCAATATCAGATTTGCTATTAGAGGGCAGGTAAAATAAATCACAGTACACTTCCAATTAATTACTATATTAAAACTATGATTATCTAATGCATTGAAAATACTGGACCAGTTGACTATTTAAATCTAAACGTGTAGAACATTTGTCACCATGCTTCTATAAATAATGGAAATGAATTATTGAAGCCTTTGTATTTAATTATAAAAGCTACTAATATACTTAAAAATCATAAATGTCACAACAACATATAAATAAGTAAACTAAATATTGAAAGCTAAAGAAATTTTAAAATATTAGCTGAATTTAGTTATTAGGTCATTTAATCGATACAGGTATATTTGCCTCACTGGTGTTAATAAATAATAAGTTTATTCAAATTTTCCAATTCAAACACAAAATCTTTTACATGATTATTATGGTTTCTTCCCAAAACATATACTGTTTATACTTTGGCTTTTATTTACTCTCTTATGATTATATTTATTACTATTTTTTTGGTTTTGCATTTATTTGACAGCATAAATTTGAACTAAAATAATATTTATTACTTTAAAAAAATTCTCAAGATGCCAATATTAATAGACCATTTTTTCAAAAAAAAAACTGATAAACAGCAAAACCTCACCTGCATTATTATCAATTGGGAGTTTTTTTGTCTGGTGAAGGCTTTCAGGCATATTTATTCCTTTGTTAAATTTCAAAAATAATAACATATATTTCCTATAGTTTGTTTTTATATTTATAATTGTTTTTCATAAAATATTTGTTTAATATTTATTTTTTTACAATAATAATGTGATTAGATCATATTTTAGTAGAGAGAAAAGAACACAAGTTGAGAAATCAGTAATGTTTAGTTGCAACTTTACTGAATAAAAAAAGCACTTTATATTAATCACTGCTGATTTCCTTTTGTTATTTTTAATGCTATTATTTAAGTTACAATCACTGATTATTTGTTGGTTAATTTTTTTGTTTGTTAGTATAAAAACACTTTTATTTAAGTTAGAATAAAATCTTAAAATAGAGATTGTAATATATTTATATTCAATATAGTTTATCAAAATTTGGTATATTTTTTATAAATCATTGGCAATGCAATATGACACTAAAAGATGTTAGGTAGGTTACCCATTTTTTTAAATCAAAAAGACTGTGTGAATAAAATTACATATATTTCAATAAGAAATTTAAAATATGTTCATTTCACTTCCATAAATTTTCAATAATGCATGTGAGAATGCTATATATTATAACACTACATGGAAATAAGGGGGGGTCATACTTTAGATACTGGCCACCATTGGGTAGCCATTTCTATACACAAAATTGGGGCTTAAACCATCAGGAAACTGAGGAATAGTTTGTTTATCCTCAAATAAAAAATAAAAAATTTAATATCAAATGGATGAGCATGAAATATCACTTTGAGAGATCAGCAGCTAACTAGTATGTACATAATTAACTAAGTTTAACAGCACTAAAATAAGTATAAGTCATTCATCATCATGAATGATCAACAATAAAATTAAATCAACAGTCAATTTGGTGGCTGGATTAAATGGGTCTACTACAGACCAGACTAATTATTTAACCTTTTCCAGCTTGGGGCAGGTCATTGAAACCATTAGTTGGATGCACAAACTTAAGTGCTAATCTGTAAGAATATAACACAAAAAATAAAAATGCTGGGATATTAAAATATGCTGATCATCATCAATGCCCTGGCCACTTAGTACCCTTGATGTACTGGTCATTATAAACTTAAGATATAGTAGAGATTAAACTAAAGTAAAATGTCATGCATGGACATTAAAGAATATACTCTTTGTGCCAATTCAGGATGACAATCATCATCATCAACTGGATGCTCAAACCCTAAACACATATGCCTCTTATTTTATATAGCTGTTATGCATGAATCTAATTCAGGAAGCAAGAACTTTAATTTATTACTGTGAGCAAGAGGAAAATAAATAAATTAGCTTATTATCATGAGCTTCCCCTACTTATAAATAATGGTTTTATTGGTATCACTAAAAAAATTAAATCCTAGAGTATAAGCTCTCATGATATAAGGTCATACACACACTGCATGTTATAAAATGGAATTGGATAAAAAATAAAGAAATTAAGGTTAAAAATGTATTTTTTAAAAGAATTATTTAATATTTAATTTAACAACAAAAAACAAGTGACATGATAGTGTGACATTTCAAACACACATTTCATGTAATATATATTGTACCGGTCAGAATTGTATGTTCGTCTAACAAAAGCTAGCATCTAGGCAAAAGTACCTTGAGTCCAATCATGTGCAAGATACATAAGTCAGGAACAATCATGAACTCTGCACTCTTGCCTATTTTCCAGATCTATAACATTAAAAACAACATTTCTGATGATAACAAATGAAATTTTATTCATTCCTGTCCTGGGGCAACAGTGGAGATCTACAGAGAATTAGGATACTACTAGGCTTTGAACCCCAGCCCCCATATAATAAAATAGCTCAAAATTATAACTAGATTTTTCATAAAACTCATTAATAAATCTAGAAATTGGCCTAAAGTCAATGGAAATTAGCTATATATAATGCAATTCAATTAACGATTTGTATGCATAAATGAAGAGGCAAAGCAGAATTAAATAATAATTATATAGTTAATGATTTATTAATATTAATTATAAAAATGAATAAAAAATATTTAATTTATCAAACAGTTGTGAATCTATTTATATATTCAAATGATGCGGCTTAATATGCTAACAGTAGATACTAATTTTACGATATTATAACTTGGTCGCTATGATTATTTTTATGAAAAATAAATGATCTTAAAAATAGATAAATGGGATATAAGTTACATCACTTTACTGTTTTTCAACAGCAGGATTAAGATTTGACAGCTCTCTCTTCAACAGTTAAGTCAGGAGCACCCTCTCCAGACCCCACATATTTTTTCTAGAACAATCTTGGTCACCAGCCAATTAATATCTGTCTTTTACATGATAATTTTCATGACAACTAATTAAATAAAATTTCATAAATACAATTGTTCAGTAAATTACTTTCTTAGGGGGGGGGGGGGGATATTTTTATTATTAATGTAATGATAAAAAAATATATATTTAGGAATGTATTGAAAATAATAGAAATAGAGAAGAGATTGTTAAAAGGAATGTGAATTTTAATATAATAAAAAAAATAAATTTTTGGTAATATAGAAAAGAGGGTGTGTATTTATATTGTAGGTTACTATTACTAATTAAATATATATATTAAATTTAAATAATAAAGATTTTTATATATTTAAATATATATTTTATTTATTAATTTGAGTTTGTTTAAAAATTTGGTATAGATGATTATGATTTAAAATTTAAAATAAATAATAAATAAATTATTTAATGAAATATATATAGTATTTAGATTGTTTTAAATGATAAATTTTATTTATATTTATTTATATTTATATATTTTGTAATATGAAAAATATATTAAATTATATATAAATTTTATTTAATATTTTAAAAAATATGTTTTATTGGAAATATAAATAAATTATTATTTGTTTAAAGTTAAAAATGTAGATGTTTAATTTAGTGTTGTTTATTTTGTATGGAAATTTTGATTGTTTTAAATTTTTTTTATTTTATATTTGTTTTTTAATTTTGGAGTAGTTTATTTTTTTTTTTTATGAGAGGGGTTTCTATTGAAATATTTTTTTATATTTAGTTAAAATTATTATTTTTATTGTTTTTTAAATTTTCTTATTATTTTTTTTTTATTTATTATATTTTAATTGATATATTTTTTATAATTATTTTTTTTAAATATTTTTATATTTTTTTTTTTTAATTATTTTTTTTTTTAAATATAACCATAGATACTGAAAGTAAGTCAAAAATTTAAATTAACAACAACATAAAATTATTTACATTCTTTTATAACTTATGTGCCTCGCTAACATGCTGCAGTTTTTAAAGCCCAGATATGAAACTCAATTCTCTAGGAGAGGTAACCTTCCAGAAATCACAAGTTCAAATCCAAAGTCTATGCTTCACAGCATCACCTATGTGACAATATATTTGATACTACTGATAGCATAGTTTCTTGCTGGTGACAGTGGTCAGGGAAAAGCAAGAGGCTCTATATTAAAAGTATATTCTTAGGTTTGCTAAATAGATGTATGAATGGTATGAAATATAACCCTGATGAATCAAAACATATAGTACATGCAGCATGTAACCTTGACCAAGGTGTGGATTGAAGATATATGCATAAATAAAATTAAAACAAATAATATACGAATTTTAAGAGTACTTATTACTTAATAACAGATATTGACACTGTCTGCATAAGTCAGACAGTGATGTGGCATATAATTAACATATATTTACATGAGCATTTCTCTATTCGTTGCATTAATTATAGAACATTACAGTCACATGCCTACAAAGTGTGCTTGCTTTGAGAACAATATATTGTGAGGATATGGACATGCATACAGTGAAATATATTACATCTATATTTAATTAATTTAACACTATCTTAATATTCTGGTAAGCATACAATATTGGCATTAAGAATAAGGAAGATGAAGGCTCATTGAGCTATATTAGGGAGGAATTGATTAAGACATACATGGCTTAAGAGAATTATAGAAATACTAAAGTTAAGAGAAGTTGGTGGTATCAGTGAAAATTTAAGTGCAGAGGATGAAGTGTGATACATTGAAATGATGGCTTTGTAAAATAAAATAAAATAAAGCAAAATAAAATATACGGGGTGATGTCTTGACATTTGTCCAAAGATAATTATGTCACTATATCAACACAAGCCTGGATTTTTACCATCTAACTCCATGACTGGATGACTGATGGACAAATCCCAAGTGAGATTTCTAACTCATAGTGTTCTGGAAGCTGTCAGGAAGGAATGAACAGTCTCTGCCATTTTGATAACCTGAATAAAATGAACAAAGCCAAATGTCTCAACATCTAGTGGGCTTACACCAGCAATGCACATTAAGTAATATATATATATATATATATATATATATATATATATATATATATATATATATATATATATATATATATATATAAAAATATATAACAGGATAACCTATACATACTTTATTTAAATATAAACACTTAATTCATTTCTAAAAATTTATATTTATATGGTCTGCATATTCTCAATCTCATTAATGAACTATTAATTATAAATTTAAAATGTGTATAGAATGACATTAGCATGGTGGAGAAATGCATGATTCAGGGCTTCATTAACTAACTAGGCAATCAGGCATTTATATAATAACAGCTGCACTAAACTTGCACATACCATTGCATTATATTTTACTTAAATAGAAGTATTGCATATAAAACTACATAAATTAATTATATAAAGAAAACAAGATTATACAAGTGTGTTTATTCCACACTACAGAAATAAAACATTTAAGAAAGTAACCCTCAAGTGAGCAAATCAATGATGCATTTAAATAGAAGGGCGATTTCTACAGTTAATCCACATTAAAATGGTGTTCTATTCAGGAAAGAAGGAAAGGAGGGTTGATTTGCTTGGTCAATGGTTATTCAGGCACATTGTTGTAAACTTTCAAAAGTAAACTTTATTGATGAATTACAACCATTCTTACGAGTCCAAATGGACAGGGACAAACAGTCTGTTACCTGCCCATGTGGATCACAGAGAATACAATGGTTTACATATTAATAGGTTTACAATGAGTATTACATAGCATTTTAAAAAATTATGAATTCTGAGACTCCAATACAATGCAACTAAGGCACCATGTTATTTGAATTAGTAGCACAATACAGCCTGAGCCAATCTGCACCTTCAAGCATTAAATCCCCCAAAATCCAAAAATGATTAAAGACCATACTTTACATCTGATATTACATCTGATATCAGTTGAGTTATCATTTGTTATGAGCAATCAGGATAACAAAACAAAAATAAAATAGAACAAATTACATTTGCAAAAAAAAAAAAAATTTCCCCTATGATTACCCATTTACATTCAAAGATTTGGAATTCAGAAATGATGCCAATAGGGCAGTCCAAATGGGCAGGGACAACATTCTGTCTATCTGCCCATCCAAATCATAAAGAATACAATGCTTTACATATTAGGTTGTTAATAATTTTAAATTACTTCCAACACATTTACTTGAGATACATATAGGCCTACTATAATTAAGCAGATCATGTCAATAGTTTACATAAACAATATGGATATATATAGACTTATTCAACATATGATCATGTCAATAGTTTACATAAACAATATGGATATATATAGACTTATTCAACAATGAAACTACTCAAGAGGGAATTACAACTATGACCATAAGGCCCTGTGTGCTGTGACTTCAATCTGTCAATCAGCCATCTAAATTGACAAAATTACAATGCTTTATATATTACAAGGTTAGTATTTGCACTTATATATGAGATAAATCACTGTCTATCTGACAGAGCTGATCCTGATCATAATTATCATTGATTATGGACTCTTTTATCACTTCAGCTGAGTCCACAACTATGCAAAAATGTCCCCTGGGTCAGATTCATCTTCGATTTCAGACTCCAGGATTGAGCCAACTTCTGATTCTACTGATAGGAACTATGATCCAAGTTCTTCAATAAGGATAATTTGTTCTAGGAATTCAATTTGCACCAGGATTATCTCTCTTGAGGAATCTTCTCATCCTGCTGGCACTGTGCTTCTGAGATAATGAACTGGGATTGGATAATTAATCCTTGTTTACTTTCCTATGTAAGTATGCTCATCCCCAACAAAAACTGCTTCCTCCCATGATGTTGAGGTGGTGGGTGAAGGTTTGGGCCTTAGATCTGAATCTTTTTTTTTACTGAGGAAGAGCTGGAGTTGGGGTCTCAAGATTGTGCATTATTTTCTGACTGGCTTTATTCTCAAGAGCTGTTGTCCATAAGTTCTTGGAGATGGCTCTGTCGATGATAGAAGAGTCCATTTCAAGCAGAGCCTCTGATTGCATCATGAGACCATGTGTAGATATTTGGTATCTAGATGTAGCTACTTGAAAGTCTCTTATTTATGATTCATTGTTTAGACTTGCATTACCTGAGATGGTATTCCTGAATGTGGTGGTTCACCCAAACTACACCTGTAAAATTTCTTATTGTGTTATCCCACACTGAGTGCATTTTCTGTCAGGGTATTTCCTCATGAGTGTCCCCACCAATGGTAGTGAAAACATTGTGGGGTGACCCCAGAAAGAGTGACTATTAGTGAGGATTTGCTATATTCCACTATCCCAGGGATAGCTGAAAAAGATACCACCTTGCCAATTAAGATTTTAAACTCAGCAATATTGGTAAGTACCTGTACTTTGACATTGCATATTGGTCTGTAAGTGAATGTAATTATTTTTCCATATTGTGCTAGAATATGCTGGAGATCTGCCTTTCCAAAGTTTACTCCACAATTCCTAACAACCCCATCAATGCACAGAGTTCGATCAAACTCAACTGTAATTAAATAATGAACTGCAAGCATTTTTGGTGGTTTTAAAGGCCTCCTTTGCAAAGGTATTTGTAAATTGGTTGACAACATAGCAGTCATTTGGATGAAATAAGACCTTAAATATTGAAGTCCATAAGCCATTTTCCACTTAAACAAGGTTATATAGTGATTGGACTGGAAACTTGTAGAAACTGATGTCAGTGGTTGACAAAATGATGGTATTATTGTGCTTTTAAAGTTGTAACAACCTCATCAAGAAGGCAGAAATTGACTGTTTGAAGTGGTCATTGATGACTGAATGATGAAGTGGACTTCTTTTGTTGCCATGGCTACTCAAAGTGAATCAACTTCTGCATGTTCCTCAGCCATATCCATATTATCATTGCCCATAATTAGAAATGTCTTGGAATAAGTGTTTAAAACTGTTTTTGTATGGGACTTGTCTTGAGAAATAGCATTCTCCAATCCTATTAGTTTAGGACCAGCTGCTGTCTTTTGTGCATAGAAGTGTAATGGAAGAAATAAGTTAATAAATTTAAATATTAGCCAAATAGAGTTGAAAAGAATACATTACACATATAAACTTGAAAACTTAATTTCAGATTACAGAAATAATTTAACATGGCTATAGATTATGAAAAAATATAGGTTACACAAGAGCTCTTGGGTTAAAAGGTTACCACATATGGGCTGCTGGAGAATCAGTGTACACTGAATCTTTTATTGATTCTGGTTGCTTGGTGAAAGTCCATTCCATTGGGATGTTTGGGTTTCACTTATTCTGGTATTTTAGATTACGATGGATGGCAGCAACATTTTTTAGAGTTTGGTAGCAAACCTTTTAAACGTGATTAGCAGCAGCAGCAGTTACCTTGGTCTTCTTATGAAAAGGGTATCAGATGGTGTGCAGAACACAGGATGACCATTCCCAAGAGAAAGACAGCCTTCCTGCCAGCTTCTACTCAGACATTCTAACTTCAAAGATTGGTATTTTACAATTCTTTCTTGGTATACGAGCTTCTCTCTTTAAAGTATATAACCAGCTAATTTTACTCTTCTCAAAATAAAATAGTCAACTCAACTTCTTTTCAAAATATAACTAATTAAAACTCTTCTCAAAATATACCCAATTCAACCTCTTCTCAATATATAGCTAATTAATTAATTATAATTCATAAAGCAGCTATATATATATATATATATATATATATAGCTATATATATATATATATATATATATATATATCAAGGGAGCCCATAATACAACTATCCTGTGGCATAAAAGTCCATTACTCAAAAATATTTGCTATTAATTAATACTTTTATTTATCCAAATATCTAAAAAATTATAATGGAATATTATAATTAATTTTACTATTGTTGTTTACTTTTAATATATTCCGATTAAAACTTTAATTTTGCTTTAATTAAAAAATACCAGAATGAACATATGCTGTTTATCTAGATGGCCAATTATTTAAACCACTAATGCATTTTAGAAATAGAATTAATTAGGCCTATTGTTTCCATCCCAACCCTCATTTAATTTTATATAACAAAAATTGTGGAGTGATTTATAAAATCTAAAATAACAAAATTAGAAAATTATTTACAACTTTTTAACTTCTTAATGTTAAAATCTATTTAAAAGTTTAATATTATTTTAAATTAAATGAAAACTCAAATATAACAAATTTAATATTTTAAATAAACAGATCTAAACAAACAACTCTAAATAACAAAATATTATTTTTACTTAAATTTTAAATATATTATCGCAGTATGTGTGTAAATATGACATGTATGACCTCTTTTTAAAATTGAATAAATATACGTATACATACTTGCAATTTATAAATTACTTTTGTTGAAGTTATTAAATTATATATAACACCCATATATTACATTCACAATCTAAATTAGGCAGGATTTCTGCATGTAAGCACGGTATGCACACACTACAATAAATTAGGATTTAAACTAGGGTATGAGGGTCGGTAAGGAATGAAGACAGGTGAAATGGAGATCTACAAAGCAAATCTTACTGTTTCACTAAAAACCAATTTTTTTTTTTTTACAAAAGAAAAATAAGATAATTAGTTAATTGCCCTGATTTGATTTTTCTTTTTCATTAAAGAGAGATAAAGTTAAAAAAACAACTCACATTAATTAAAAATAAAATTTATAAAGGTATTACAATATTATTTTGTTTTTGCCTCTCTTTTTTTTTTTACAAATATTCTTAAATATATTTAATGTTTGATCATTCTCATACTATCATATTGGAGACTAAAAAATATTGAGTTAAATAAAGACCCATTAAAAAAATATGTATAGAAAAATTAAATATTGCTTCCTCCAAATTAATGAATTTTTTATATACTCAAACCTGAGGAACATGCTGCCCATTATCTAATTATTTTTTTAGTGCAGTTATGTAGCCAACTGGTTGCAATATATATATATATATATATATGTGTGTGTGTGTGTGTGTGCATGTGTCAAAAAAACTTTACTTTAAAAAGTATTTTATCAGTGTTTTAAAGTTGAAATAAAAACAAATCTTGATTACAAAAATTTCTTTTTTGTCAAGTGTTGGTGGTTGAGAAGTCAGCACAACTGCCTTAAAAGCAGTTATCCTGGGTTAGCGGGTTTGCTTCTTGGCCAATGCTATGACACAAGAGAAAAAAAAATTATTTTTAAAGTGTATATATATATATTTTTTATTTTGATAACTGATTTTTTAAAAATATTTTTCATAAACAAATTATATTGTAAATTATTTTTAATCCTTGTTATTTTACTTTCGAATATTATGCAGATTGCCACAAATTCAGTGATATATCCAAATGATTGGTACATTTATTGAAGATATATATATATATAAATATCGATAAATCTATCTATATATATATATATTGTAAATATCGATAAATCTATCTATATTTTAAAAATCATTTGTTGTTATTTAAAAAAAATCTCTTTGATTTGATGTTTATATATATGGAGTATTATTATCGTTTATGGTTATTAGTTATAGTTGTATGGATATATTATTTTATTTATTAGTTAATGGTACATCACTGTGAATATTTAATTATTAAAGAATAAAGACATATAAATTGTTGATTATAAAAAAAAGATTATTTTATTTGTAGTGATTATTAAAAAAAATGTAATGTTATTATTTATGTCTATATATATATTCTAAAAGCTGTCAAATTTTCGATTTAACATATTTTTATATGGTTAATATTTTTTTTGAATGTTAATTGTTTAAAAGAAAATATATGTAATGATGGTTTTCGAAACAGAATTTTCTAGAACGTGGAACAATAGCATCAACAAAAGAAGCCATTATTAGGAAGATAGTGATAAAACAAACTGAAGGATAAAAATTTGTTGTACTTTGCTTCTTTGAAATTGCCATTCTTAAGAATAGTGGAATAAGATAAATTTCTGTAATAAATACATAAACAATGACTGGCTAATATATATATATATATATTGCAGCCAGGGAGCTGTGCCGTTTCCTTTCATTTATTCCAAAGCAGTTTAAAAAGAAAAACTAAGCAAATTTCAACGCGTCTGAAGCCGAAATTTGATATAGCTATCTGGAATCTATAATGGTCAATCTAATAATAATCTGGAGGTAACTAAAATTGGTAGTTGAGTATTAACTAAGCTATGATGTACTACACTCGAAGGCATACTGCTCAAATCTTACAATTTTCAAAATAACGTCTTCTAGTGATCTCCAAACAAACGTAATCGATAAAGTTTGCCCGCAGATCACATAGAGAAGTCACCAAGAAGATCATAAGATTAGAGTAGTATGCCTTCGGGGCAGTACATCATATCATAATTAATAATCAAAAATCAAGAATCAAAAAGCATCCGAATTATTAACAATATAAAATAATCAAAAAGCATTAAAATTATTAACGATATTTAATAATCCAAATTCAGTATTTTCAATGATATTTTAATAATCAAACAAAAATCAAAAAGCATTAAAATTATTAACGATATTTAATAATCTGAAATCAGTATTTTCAATGATATTTTGGTATATTTTAATAATCAAATAAAAATGGGAGAAATTGTTCCAAAAGAAATCGAAAATCATTAGAATTATAAACGATATTTAATAATCCAAAATCATCATTTTCAATGAGAATGTAGTAAAATGTAAATATTTAAGAATCAAAAAACATTACAATTATTAATAATCAAGAATCAAAAAGCATTCAAATTATTAACGATATAAAATAATCAAAAAGCATTAAAATTATTAACGATATTTAATAATCAAAAATCAGTATTTTCAATGATATATTAATAATCAAACAAAAATTAGAGAAATTGTTCTAAAAAAATGGAAAATCATTACAATTATAAACGATATTTAATAATCCAAAATCATCATTTTCAATAAAAATATAGTAAAATGTAAATATTTAAGAATCAAAAAGCATTAGAATTATTAACGATATAAAATAATCAAAAAGCATTAAAATTATTAAGGAGATAAAATAATCGAAAATCAGTTTTTTCAATGATATTTTAATAAACAAAAGAAGTAATAGTTAAACCCAAATTCATTATTTACAAGTAAGTGCCTTTAAAAAAGGTAAAATGGCCGAATTTGACAAGCAATTTTTACCCGTACTGTTTTCAGACAATAATTATAAGCAATATTTAAGTAATCAACAAACAAAAGCAAGGAATAGGTAAAAAATCATATTTTTTTGGGGGGGATGTTATTTAACAAACCCAAATTGATTACATTAAAAAAAAAAAAGTGGGAAAAATTGTTCTGAAATATTTACTACAAGGAACAGTCTTTCATAATTGCTGCGATACTCAACAAGATAAAATGGCGGATTTTACAACGAATTTTTAGCCGTAGTTTTCAGAATATAATTATAAGCCATATATAAGTAATCAAAACAAGGTAAAATCATTTTCTTTTTTTTTGGGGGGGGTGGTATTTAACAAAAAAACCAAAAAAGAAATTGTTCTAAAAATTTAAAGTACAAACAATTTCCTTTCTGAGCTACTTATTAATAATCAAGAATCAAAAAGCATTCGAATTATTAACGATATAAAATAATCAAAAAGCATTAAAATTATTAATGATATTTAATAATCAAAAATCAGTATTTTCAATGATATTTTAATAATCAAACAAAAATGGGAGAAATTGTTCTAAAAAAAAAAGGAAAATCCTTACAATTATAAACGATATTTAATAATCCAAAATTATCATTTTCAATAAAAATGTAGTAAAATGTAAATATTTAAGAATCAAAAAGCATTAGAATTATTAACGATATAAAAAATCAAAAAGCAGAAAATTAGCAATAAATTCAAAAATTATTAAGCAAAAAAAAAACACCTCTTTCTTGCAATAAGACAGCAGGTAAAAGACAGATATTTACCACAATTCACCACAGTATTATAAAATCTCGAAAACACGTTGACCACTTATATCGATTAGTCATGCCAATGTTTCAGTTGCCATGACATTGTTTTGGTTCATCGTCGATCGTATCTACCGGTGGCTTGTGTACAACGTCATAGCTTACTTAATACTCAACTACCCTAAAATTAATTAATATATTGGATTCAACATGTCAATTTTTTTTTTTTTTTCAAGGAGAGAAATTTAAAAAAAAAAAGAAGTATATATGTGCATTTGGAAATCAATAATTTTTTCTATCGTGCTATTTCTTCAATTTAACTTTAGATAGAATGCATTCTAATATTAAACAAATAAAGAAATAAAACAACGGAATAAGTTGACTTTTGAAAGAAAAATGAACAAGTTAAATTTTAAAACAAAAAGTAGTAAATAATTTTATTAATATAAATGATATATATATATTTGAGATCGATATTTTTTTTTATTTAATTATAAAAATAAAACATTTTTATAAATACCATTTTATTCAATTCAAGCGTTTTGTTTTCTAAAAAACAACAAACGTTTAACAGGTGTCAAAATTAACACTTAAGTAATTTAAAATTTTAAAGTATGGCTTATAAGTTTGAGTTGCATATGGGTTGCTATATGTATATTTTAATAAGTAAAATTTATATACGCAAATTTTATTATAAAATATTTTTTTTATTATTTATTTATCTATTTTCTTTTTTTTTTGTTAACTTCATATAATAATCCTTATGCAGATCTAAACAATAATTTATATATTTTCTGGATATAATATACTTTTATTTTTATTTATTTTTAATTTTGAATATTTAAAAAATATAAATATGGATTTGTGTTTATAATAATGCATACTTGTTGAGCACAAATATGTCTTTATTTATTTAATATATATATATACTTATTGCAAGTATATATATATATATATATATATATATATATATATGTATATTTTTTTGTATTTGGGTTTGTATTTAAGACTTATTTAAAACATTGATACTACCTAAAATTAAACCATAATATAGAAATAAAGGATGTACTGTTTGTTTTATAAGTAATGCCTTTGTAATTTATTTGAAAGAGTATTAATATTTTATTCTTATTTTTCTTTTAGTGCCAGAGTCATTATGAAATTAATTGAATTCACAATTTAATAGAGGATAACTTCGTATTTCACTTATTATTTAGTCTTTAAGTTACTTATACATATTATTATTCATTGATATGTTTAGATATACGTATATTTACTTATTGGATGTGTATATTGGATTTAATAGAATTCCCTTTGTTTCTGATATATATTTGATTAGTTAGTCATATCAACTTTGAAAATAAATTATAATGATAGATCTCATTACTCTGTATGAGTTTAGATTTATTTCACGTATAGCTAGTTGGAAGGGCATATAAACAATTTGTTTAAATATAACTGGGATAATTTTATCTTTCTTCATCTAAATTATACAATTTATTATATTAAGCTTTCTCAAGAATTGGATTCATTTAGATTACATATATTCCATTACATTTATCATCCAATGTTTGAAGTATTATTTTCTTCTCATATATTGACGTTCTATTACATTTGATGTAGAATATGTTTATATGATATATTTTTCATTACATTTGGCACCACAAAGTTAGGGGCCTGGTTAACTGATGATTGGTATAATGGAGTAAAAGTACGTTCCATTACATTTGGATGCACCACAACGTGGTCAGCATAATATGTTTGTTCAATTGTCCATTATAATATATATATATATATATATGCTTACATCTATATACTTCATGACAATTTATATTTAAAGTTTTTTAACCCTGTTATAGAGAAATTTTAAATTTTATTTTATCAAAAATTTATTAAAGGCTAATAAGAATTAAATTTTATTTTATTCAATTTACTTAAGGCACATGTATGTGTGTGTAGAAAAGGTTAGATGAGATTTTAAAATATTTTGAAAAACAGATAATTTCAATTCAGCTAATTATTATTCCTGAACATATTTATTTTTATAAAATTTATAAAGGCAGATTAATTATAGGGTCTAGGTACATTTATATTTGTTATTGGAACCTTATCTAATTAATAAAAAATCAGGCAATCACTTTGCAATATATATATATATATATATATATATATATATATATATATATATATATATATATATATATATATATATATATATACACAAATGTTTTTTTTAATATTTAACCTGGTGGTAAAAAGGTGTTAATTGCTGCTTAATTACTGCAAGAAATGCATTAGACAAAGGCTTTCAGAATTTGGAAAATTTTCCTAATTAATAAACAAATACAGGATTAAATTAGAATTAAGGTAATAAAAATTGTTATCAGTAAAAATATATCTTTTAATTAAAATTATTCCAAAGCCTTTTATCAAAAGTTGAATAAATACATCAGCAAATGTAAAAACAGGGTTCTTCTTTGTGAAAAATTCTTCAAGCTGTTTTGGTGGGAGAAATTCTTGAAGATTGTCAACAAAAGTTCAAAAAGTAATTAATTATTTAGCTGTTAGAAGCCACACAAAATGGCCTGTGAAAGTGAAGTTGTGTCCATAACCCTTTTTGCCATCTCTGGGGAGACCATTGGAGTTTGTAAAATGTTGTCCATCTAAAGTCTGCTGATCTGTGTACCTGTGCCAATGTCTCTGCCTTTATAAATGAATCTAATCTGCTGATATGCTCTGATGTAATTCCATAAATAAGCCACCTATTTAATTATTCCACCTTTAGCCAAATGCAATTCCAAAGAACCAACCTATCTCCATAATAATCAATTACTTATTTTTATCTGAGGAAAGAATCATCCAGAACCATGTGAATTGCATCACAATAGCTATGTGGTATTATAGCTACTATATTTACATGCTGCTCTTTATAGCTTGCTGTGTTTATTTTAACATTTTTTGCGAATGCACCATAAAAGGATTTGAATTCTAGGATGAGATCTGCAATCCTACTGGTAAAACAATTCATTTGTA
Source organism: Epiperipatus broadwayi (assembly GCA_028023455.1). Classification (NCBI taxonomy): domain Eukaryota; kingdom Metazoa; phylum Onychophora; class Udeonychophora; order Euonychophora; family Peripatidae; genus Epiperipatus; species Epiperipatus broadwayi. The sequence continues at coordinate 1,478,766 of JAQFVV010000179.1, read as the reverse complement.
ATTGATGTTTCTCTTTTACTTGTATTATTTACTAATTTTTGTGTTAGTTTTCATTAATGTTATGTTTTCTTTAATATATATATATATGTTAAACTAACCTGTAAATACAATTATCGAATATATAGCTAGAAGCGGTAGTTTTTAAATTTTATATTTATGCCAGAACTTCAGGTGATGAAGGATTATTTTGTAAACACATATTTGTTTCTTAAAATTCTGAAAATCATTCCTCCACCCTCTTTTCTTAAGAAAAAGCTAATTAGTTAAACTGTGAGAAGACATTTTAATCCTCCAATCCTCATCTGGCTTGAAAGACTTTTGTTTTTTTCCCTAATATTCAGTCAGTCATGCATGTCAATTGAAACTTTATTTATGCAATTTATAAAACCATGTTTTTTTTAACAATTATAAAAATCAGTTGAATAAATTTTAAAAAAAAACATTGTTAAAAATACGTTGTTTTTTTTTGAAGGAGTATATATATATAATTGTAATACACGAGTCTCACAAATATTTCTTTATAATGATATATATCAATCCCAGACCTTTTGAGCTATAGTATAATGTATTTCTTAAAATGTCTAAGTATGATCTCTAGGATGGGCATTCGATTAATCAGGAATTATTAATATTTATTGGGTTTTTTTAAGTATTTATATTGAATGAACTGATTAGGCCTTAATTTAGGCAAATAATGAAATACATGATTATTTGTTCAAACTTATAATGTGGTTACTCGTGCTTGTTTTCTTTTTAGTAATCATAATTTCCAGGCTTTAATAATTAAGAATCATTTATTTTTCATTCTTTCAATATTTAAATTGCATTGCTGGGTTATTTATATATATTATTTATATATTTGTTCTGCAAGTAGATAATCATTCCTGCTTTGTGAAAATGGATTGGATAAGTGCTCTTGATATGGACATGCCAAAGTGAATGTATCTCTTATTTACATATACAGATGATCTTCGCTCTTGTTCTTAATATTATTATCAGTGCAGACCAATTTTTTGCTGGATAGTAATAATTTTATTACTGGTTGTAGGAGAAAATGTTCATTCCTGCTTCTTATGACCCTCTAATCCAATAAATTCTTCGATATGGCTTCACCAAGGCAGGCATACTCTATTTCTGTTTCATTAATAGATATACTTTTCTGCTTTTAATAACCTAGTATCATGCTCCATATCTTTTAATGTATTTTAATACCTAATCTTGCAAGCATGTAGCCAGACGTAATTCTATTGCAGTCATCTATTAATGATAGTGATTTTATTTTAACCCTGCTTGATTATTCATTAATTAAGAAGTTAAACCATCATAAAATGTTCACACTGGAGATTATTAAGACATATAAAATCTATAGTCCCTCCATGTTGATGTAATTAGCAATAGCTAAGCTTTTTGATTACAAATTGTGTATGAAATTTAAATCTAGACATATAAACTTTTAATTCATTTTGGTTTCTTTTTTTTTGTTAATAATAAATTTATTTATGTGCACATTACCTCTTGCATTTGTTTCTTGTTCATCACAATTAATTTTTATATATATTTAAGGATTTGTTGCATCTCCCTGACCTGTGATATAAGAAAAATGGAATATATGCTAACATCAGATGCAGTAGACATGTGGAAACTTTCTTAGGATGTATAGATAATAAAATTCAACTTTGTATTGTTTGTTGTAGTGTGCATATCAATGTTACACACAGACATGTGATCATTGCTTGGTTCCTAAGATTAATTTTTTATTAACTATACAAATCTGACCATTAGAATATATATATATATATATATATATGAAAACAAAAACAAGTTATTAATCACATAACTTGCTATCACTTGCATTTATGATCAATAGATGGAGCTTTACCAAAACCTCCATACAAGCATATTTTGTTTACATAAACATCAAAAGAGTCAGAATTCACTATCTCTTTCATAAGCTCCACCTTCAAATCAGCTGATTTCAAGCTAATTTGATATCATCAGTGAAGGTACTGATGATAGCAAATTAGCTTGAAATCAGCTGATCTGAAGGTGGAGCTAACAAAAGGATAGTGAATGCTGACTCTTTTGACGTTTATGTAAACAAAATATGCTTGTACGGAGGTTTTGGTAAAGCTCCATCTATTGATCATATATATATATATATATATAAAAGTTACAATAAAAAGAATTTTCATGATAATTTAAAATTCAAAAAACAAATCTTTAATTGTATAAGTTCACTTTTTAAAAAACTGACATTTTTTCTTTGTATTCTAAAAATTGACATTTTAAAAACATTTCAAAAATATAGAAATATATATTATAAATCATCTTTATTTAATGCAAATGATTTTAATTTTGAATATTAAAATAACTTTGGAATAATTATAAAAGGCATAATGATGCTAAAAAATGAAAAATAATATATATAAAAATATTTATAATGAATGCTTTTATTTACTATGGAAACTAAAACCCAAGAAAATAATTGTTTCTTCAACCACAATTGGGGCTTTTATATTTAACTTAAAAAATAAGTGTGGGAGTCCAGAAATTAATTAAACCAACCCCTACTTTTTATAACAAGGAATTGATGCAATGTGATATGATGCACCTGGTTTCTTCTTATTCTGAGTCTGAAATTTCTCAGCCACCATGCCCAGAGAAACCTGTTAGCCATTTTACCTTCCCTTTCCATCCCACACTTTAAGTTTCCCCATATTTTCTCTATCCTGCTCCACCCCATTTCCACAACATAACCTTTGTCAACTCCATGGTCTTTACGTCTAAATGCTTCTTATTTTTTCTCAAACCCAGCATGGAAACCAAGAACCCACTTTCTATATAATCACTTTATTTATGTTTATTCTTCCACAACTTCATTGTTTGTGCCCTTGCTGCTTGCAGTCATTTACATTCAATTAACAGATACCTACTATTTTTATGTCTTCCTTATACAACTTGCATACCAAATCACCTACATTTTTTCATTTATGTATATATTTCCTTGTTGCTAAAGATCCTCCTTCAGCCTTAATCAGTAAACTACTTTCTTTGCTATTATCATAAATTAATTATGTTTACTTTTATATATATTTAAACTTTTTTTACTCTCCACACTAGGTCTCCATCTGTCCAATTTCCTATTCTTTATTACTGCATCTATTCTTCTAACCCATTCTTTGCCACTATATAACTCAACAATTCTCCTAACACAATCAACCTATCTTTTGTACAAGTATACTGATGTAAATTCTTTATCCAAATCTTTTGCATATTATACTATCTTTCTCACCCATCTTGTGTCCTGCCCTTTACTAATATCCCAATTAAATTCTACTTTGGGTATTCTCTTATTATCCAAAAATTGCAATCTACTGAACATTTTCATTTTGTTTTTTGCATCTCTCATATGAAAACTTGACCATCCCATTACTTTTAGAATTTCCTCCTTTGCCATTCACAAATCTGTATCTAATGCATGTATTTTGACCTCTCTTTGTATTTTTTCTAAGTAATATAACACCTATTTACTAAAACATAATGCATCATTACTATATGTTAACCCTTCTATTGCTACTCTCTTCTATACAATTCTAGCCACATCATATTTATTATATGAAAACACTGTTAATTTTTTTATCAGTCTCTTTCTTTTCTTTGTTTTATTTATCAATTTTTTCTCCCAATCATCCAAGCAATTTCTCTGATTACATAAAATTATTCCTAAATAGGTATACCTATTCACAGCACTTAAGTTTATATCCCCAATAAAAACTATTTGTCTTCTCTTTTCCCAGTATTAATCATCATTACTTTTAATTTTTCTTTACTAAATTAAATCCCCATCCCTTTACCCATCCTCCTGGGGCATAAGTTCCATATCTTCCCTTCTTTCTGTGCACAAGAAGACATCATCTGCAAATGAAAGAACCAATAATGTATATACCCCCTTGCTATCTAATAACCATATCTCTACCCCTCTTCCTAGTCTTTCTATTGCTCTCTCCATTTCTCTCAAATACAACAAAAACAAAATATGTGATATAGAGCATCCTTACCTTAGTCCTACCCCATTTTTAACTTTAACTGATTCTATATTCCCTAACTGATACATATAGTTATTATTTTCATATAGGTCTCTTAATTAGAACCACTAAAGCTCCATTCATTTCCAAATTTACCGAACTCCATAATCTATTTTTATTTATACTATCATATGTCTTCTCTGCATCTATAAAAACCATATATAACTGTCTACCTATATTTCTACTCATATCTATAAATTGTGTAACAACAAGTAAACTATTTTCTATATGCCTATTTGATCAAAAGCCTCTTTGCATTTCTCTGACATTATTTTCTTTCATCCATTTTGAAATTCTTTTATTCGCTGTATATGCAAAAACATTATATAACACTTATGTTACTATTATTGGTTTATAATTATTTAATTTTCTATGACCCTTACCCTTTCCTAAAATAGTAGCTTTATTCTTGTATTACTCCAACTATCTGGAAAATCTCTCTTCTGTGCCATTTTATTAAAACATGATAATAGTTTTATTAAAACATGGTAATAAGTTTTATTTTGCCCTATGTTCTAAATTCATTACCATCTCCACTGCCCATCCATGTAAACCTCTGGTCTATCCACTTTTCAATTTCTTCACTGCCTCATTCAGTTCATTTTTTGTAAACCTAATATTTCTATTACTATATGCTTTTATGTATGTTATCACTCTGTCCTTCACATCTATTATCTTTTTATATCCGTTACAGACTTAATTAAGATTGTCTCTAATTCTTCTCTAAAGCTACACTCTATTCCCTTATCATCTATTAATACTATTTCTTTCTCCCCTACATTTCTTTTAATGTATTCCATTTTTTAACTCCTATTTCTTCCACTTTTATTAATATCCTGCAATAAATTACTATTTAGTTTCATTCTCTCTATATAATTATCTATTTCAGCCAACTTCTTTTTTTTCAGTTCTTTTCCCATTTAACATTAACATCTTTTTAACTTTCTTTGACCTTAATTGCACACTTATATTCTCTACATGCTTTTTTTTCTCTTTTACACTTTTACTAACTCTCACTTATCTATTACTTTTATTCTTCTGAATATTCTCTTCTGAAACCCTATTTGACACTTTTTCTACTTTACTACATTAGTCCTTATATTCATCCCCAACCAATACTTCCATGGTTCTTTATACTTATAATTTATTCTCCATTCTCATCTTCTATTATTCATTTTACTTTTATTACTGTTTTCCATTACATGACTAACCATTTCTATTATAAAGAAATTATGATCACTATTACATAATCTCTCTTCATTATCAAACACTTTATTTTTTTTTTACTTTATTTATTTTCTCTTTCTCTACTAACACATAATCTATTGTGTGAAATATAATATTTTCAGAGCATGTGTATTATCTTTCATAAGTATTTGATAAATTTCCAATGCTCAAATTCACCCTCTGACACAAGTTCTTCAAAAGCTATCCATTATTGTTATCTACATCATCAGTTTCTTTAAAATGCCATTCATACCCCCCCCCCCATGAAAATAAAACAAAAGAATGGAAGAGATTGACATTATTGGATAATATAAGAGATGGGGAAACTTATATTGAATTGAAAAAATGAGCAAGGAAGAGAATGGAATGGAACAGTGGATGAATTAATATTGGGACTACTCTCTGGATCTGTCTATTGGACAGAAGACTATTGATTTATTGTTTGTATATACTTAACTATGCATCCATATATGCTACTGCTCCATTCCATTATAGTTTGATGATCTACAGTGACTATACCTATCCATTCATGTCTTTATAACCTTATTTCAAACCACAAATGTTATTGACATTTAACAGTATTTAAATATTTTTTGACATAACTTCTATACAACCACCTCTTTTTTTCTTTTTCTTTTCTATTTATACCCTGCCATACCTAATTAATTTCTGATCCTGCCATAATTTCTTTTTAAGTTAAATATAAAAATCCAATTGTGGTTGAAAAAACAATTATTTTCTTGGTTTTTAATTCCCATAATAAAAAAATGTGCTCAATATAAATATTTTTATGTCTATTATTTAAAAATTATATATAGAATGTTCACGTTTAAATAACATTTCACTAGCTTTAAATACTCTGAGCAAAAATTTATTTGGGCTTTTCAAAAACAATTTTGATTTTTTAAAATTTAATGTCATTATGAATAATATAATGTGTCCAATAAAATAAAAAAAATTATAAATCTTGCTTCATATTTCAGTTTATAATTTTTATATGCATTTGCAAAAATAAAATAATGCTTTTAAGATTAATTTTCAAGTAAAAATGTATAATTCTAACAATAATTTGTTAAAAGGGGAGCAGGTTCTGGAGATGAATTGCTTTGTGGGCTTAGATGCAATTACATTCAATACACCCCCAATTAAACACTCCAAATCAAAAATGAACAGGCTGCTTTTGAAACAACAACAAAGTAACCAAAAAAAAAAAGAGCTTAAAATGAAAACTTTTTATTGATTTGGATTTTACTTCTTTTTAATTGAAAACTATAAGTGTATACCAAGACTATTGTTTACAGATATTTTTCAAATAAAAACATTTTAAATCAACAGGGTGATCAACTCAAAGTTTACATTTAAATTAATTTCTGACAAATTAAAAAAAAGTATTATTTGTAATTTACAACAGGCTGGGAAAATATTGTTCTCTTTTTTATCTTTGATTTTTATACTTCACATTGAATTTATAAAAAATAAAAGTTCACCAAAAAAAAAAAAACCTATCAATGAAATTGTAATTATAAATTTATTAAACACACATTGATTACGTAAGTAATATTTACTGAGGCTATAACCTCGATAATATGCGTATAAAATGCGATAGTAGGGACCTCTACAGGTGTTTTAACCACAAGCTTATGCCCCTCTTTTTTTCCATAGCATAAGCTTGTGGTTAAAACACCTATAGAGGTCCCTACTATCGCATTTTATATGCATATTATCGAGATTATAGCCTCAATAAATATTACTATCAATGAAATCTAATATTGAGAGATTTTAAATTATACAGTGAATTTATAATTTTATTATTATTATTATTATTATTATTATTATTATTATTATTATTATTGTTATTATTATTATATATTCCATGCCCAGACTGTAGTTTCTTCCCCTCCTTCACTTTTGAAAAAAAAAGATTAAAAAATTTTCTAAAAACAAGAAGAATTCAAATGTTTAACCTGATGGATTTTTTCAATTACAGATAAGAAAATGATCATTTGTAATTTATCTCCTTTTGTAAATTAATAAAAGGCATATTTTTTGTCTCCTCCAATTTCTCTCCCATTCTTCCTCTCCCCTCTTCTCTAAATCCAATAAGAAATTGGAAAGAGAAATAAAAGTTTACCAAAAAACAAAAGAACTGTCAATGAAAATTAATACTAAGAAATTTTAGATGACACAGTAAATTTATAAATTTAGTTGTAGTAATATTATCACTAGGATCGACATTTTTGCAAAGAACTTTATAATTTTTTAATTAGTTATCTCAGTGTTTAAAGTCAGTATTATTTAGATTTATGAATATAAAATTTAAAATAATAGCCTAACCAATTAGACTATTTTATCAAAGGCAATAGTCAGTAAAAAATATAAACTTACCTAATATTATCTTTCTAATTTCTCCACACATTCCTTTCTAGAAAATATAATAATGAGTGATTTCCAACTTTATGAATTGATTATTGCAATAGATTGACATTTTTGATTACTTGTGTTAATCAGATAATTATCTTCTTTAATTTTTTTTTTGTCTTCTTTTTTTGTATTTCCTTGCACAAATAATTATTTTAGTTCTTTTAATTGTTTTTTTGATAAGAAAGCTAGTTTTACTGATATATGCCCTTACACCTTTATATGATATTTCATAGATCTAATTTTTGTTTTCAGCATTTCATTAATATATGTGTATAAAATAGGAGGTTTTGAAGTTGTTATAACTTTGGAAAGCTGCTTATGATATTGATTGCTTAACTTAGATTTTCTCTGCCAATCTTTGTATATATCAATACACTACAGTACATATCATAGATTTTTCTTTTGAGATTTTATTTGGATTATTTATAAAAGCTTGTCTAAATATTAGATATTAAATATTTCAAAATATTAAATATTAATATTAAATATTATCAGTCTTCATAAGAGTTTGAACTTTTTTTTAAGTCACTGGCTTCTGAATAAGTTGAGTTTCATAATAAATGTAGGAAGTCTACTTTTTATATTTCTGTTATGATTAGATTATATGTTATGTATTTTTGTTATTTTTGGGTTGCCACGATTTTTTTTTTTTTTAAATAAAATCATGGTATGACTATGGGTTCACTATTATCATCAATGATTAGAATTATTTTCATAAAAAAACTTGAAATATTCATCATAATTACTATTCTATCTATAGCAAAAAATTTGCCTTCACTATGTTAATGATACATTCTTAATGTGATAACATTGCAAAACATATAACATTATTTTGGCTTGTAATATCATCTTCAATTAAATTAATAATGAAATTAGCACATGAACAAGAACTAGAATTCTTAATTGTTTTTATAACAAGAGTATCTATAATAAAGACCAAAATTACAAATATTTAGTGCATCTATCTACATATGACAGAAATATAAAAAGTTGAAATATATTATATTTATGATAAATAGCAACAGAAATTTGTTCAGAAGTCAGTGAATTTTTAAAAAAAAACTCAAATTAGAACATATACTCATGAAATATAATTGTCTATCAGTTATCATCAAAAAAAACTTTAAATAGTCATTAAAAATATAGTTACTGTGCTGTATTCATACTTTTCAACAATGGCAGATGAAGTAAAGAAAATATATAATCAGCATAATATCAGACCAATTTTCTAAACTATAACCTAAATTCAGAATGTTGACAATTAGAATTGCAATTCTACTAGTTGTCGGGCTAGTGGCTGTCTTCATATTAGTAGAAAATGATCAAAACAATTATATACTATAATGCAAAAACCATAATTAAAACAGGAAAAACTCTCTATATGGCAATCATGAGATGTTTATTGGTTTAAAAACCATAGTCTATGTAATTCTCTAAAAAAAGATAATTCTGAAAGAATGTCATAAGGATAATGATAAAGAATAAAAAATTACCATTAGCATATCCACAATAGAGCTGCCTTTATTTTAAATCTTTCTGAATTGTTTTAGAAATTAGCTTTTTGTGCCTTCTCACTTTTGTACTAATTCTGTGCAGAGAGTGCAGACAAAGAATTCCTTAGATGCAGTTTTTTCTAAATTATTTATTTTTAAAAATATACTCTTATTCTTATTCTTGCTCCTCTCATATACACTTTAATCCAAAAAAATTTTTTAATAAAACTTCTTTATTTTCCCAACAGTTTTGACTGTCCAGCAGTCTTCATCAGAGCATTCTCAATTTCCTTTATGTCTGATGAAACTACTGGACAGTCAAAACTGTCAGGAAAATAAAGAAGCTTTATTTTAAAAAAATTTTGCATTAAAGTGTATATGATAGGAATTATTATAAGAAATATATACTTTTAAAAATAATAGCAATTTGCATAATAAAGTAACAATTTTTTATTAATTGTTTTATAAATTTAAGTTTTTTGTTTATTTCTTACTTATTAATTTCACAAATATGGTCTCAATCTTCTTATTTCACATGATTTTTTTCCCAGTGAAATAATATAGTGATTTTTTTTTAATACACTAAAAAATATTACTTTTAGATGATGAAAAATTATCTACAAGTTAATGCTAATATAAATTTTCAAACTCTGCACCCAGGGTTTTACTCACATTAGTAGTAATTTTTAATTTTTTTCTAACAATTAAACCCCATAAAGTAAAAGTCCATAGTCTATATTATTCTCTTAAACAAAAAAGAAAAGAAAATTGTACAACATCCACCAAGATTGGTGAATACTTGTTAAGTTATTAAGTAACGCAAACATATATAAACAGTGATTAGAGTGAAAAAAACAAATATATGTGAAATGAGAGACAATGAGTGTAACAGTGAATATATATATTTTTAATTAAATGATGAAAATAGTTCAACATATAATTACAAATCTAACCAATTATTATATGAAACATAGGATCAACTGTTCCCTTAAGCATCTGATTTTTTTTTATTAACTCTTTCCAGTTAAATTAGCTCTTCTGAGAAAAAGAATGAGGATTATCTTTTGCTCAGACTCATTGAAATCATGTTATTTTATTCAAGCTTTATGCATCACTAAAAATTAGAGTTTATAATGTCAATCATTATTTATTAGACTTTCATAGTCTAGTTATTATTTTCTGTGTGTAAATGTACAATTCTTCCAAAACCTTTTGCATGCCACCAATTTACAAATTGTATAGCATGTTCTCCCAAATGTCAATATTTTTCTTACTGAACTTTTTGCTATCATTCATGTTTTAAGTCCAGATAATAATTAGTAAATCCATCAATTTTCAGTGCATTTAATTTGATTTGTAACCTGATATTTACCATATAGTACTAAATCATCCATGCACTTTACTACTGTTACACAATTCTTTATTTACCACTCTCTTTTACAGTTTACATTTTCGATTGCCCCAGCAATTTTTTTCAGAACTACAACATAGTACAAACATATGAATATAAGTATAAATATACATAAACATATAATTTACATTCTATATATACATCTTATAATATCTTTTATATTTTACATTATTATTATTATTATTATTATTATTATTATTATTATTATTATTATTATTATTATTATTATTATTATTATTATTATTATTATTATTATTATTATTATTATTATTATTCATTTTTTACTCTTTTTTACATTTTATATTTATTAATTAAAATTTTTTTCTATATATATATTATTTTTAGTCTTTATTTTATTTTATTCTTATAATATTTAACTCTCACTTACTATTTTTTATATTAATACATTGTACAGGCTTAAACCTGTATTTATATATGCAATATATGCGGGTTTCGAAATCAGACTTTCACATGATCCACCACTCTCAGTGCCATCTCATATTGTGTGATCAGGTAGGTCAGCAGTATGAGATGGCACTGAGAGTGGTGGGTCGTGGGAAAGTTTGATTTCGAACCCTGCATATCTTTTTATATTTTAAATTATTATTGATTTTATTAACAATCATTATTTATAATTTATTCATTCAATAATTTATAGTCTATTTTAATTTATAATATTATTATTTTAAACACCTTTTATATCTCCTAACTTCAATGCAGATATTTCTGGTTATTTTTTATTTATATATTTATTTTGTAATTCTGAATTTTAGGTGATTATAATTTTAAAATATACAGAATTTTCTACGTTTTCTAATTCAGTGATATCGATTTTTATTTTTTATCTTATTTTTCTCATGTCTTTTGTTTTAGTAATATTTATGTAAAATGCATATTTTTGTTTGATTTTACATTTAACATCTCTAATGTTCATTAATGTCTTTGCTAAGGGTTTTAATAAATATTGTTTTATTTTAATATTCCAAATTCTTTATTTACACTATATTTGTTCTTTTAGATTTTTCGTTGTTGTGTTTTTTTTTATCTATTCACTCATTTTAAATTGGCAGAAAAAATACCCTTGATGATATTCGATCTTCATATCTTCATATCTTCTGCTTTTTTAAATCCCTTAATTTGTCATTTTTATATATATTTAAGCTTATTTCAAATTTATCACATCTTTAATCATCTGGCTAAATAAATCTCATACAAGCTTTATTAGTTTTTTCAAAACATTTTTATTTTTTAAAACATAATAATGTTATTTAACAATGTTTTGTTTACTATTTTTATAAGTAAATTATAATGATATTTTTATATTTTATTGCTTATATATATTATTACTCATTTAATTATGTCGTAGCATTTATAAATTATAGATAATTTATAACTTAACAAATTCAAGTAATTCATGGCTTCAAACTTCTCCCCCGCCCACGGCTCTCAATTTGCTAACAGTTCCTTTTATTCTGCAAGCACTATTTCCAACTTTATAATAAGTTTTGGCTTTTCATCACTTGGTTTTTCTAAACAATTTTCTCATCGTTTCATTTTATTGTCTAATTACGTGTCATAGTCACCTCAATCTTTTACTTTTTATTGTGTCATCAATATCTGAGGAGTTTCAATAATCACAAACTATGCCTTATTCAAAATAGATTACATAATCTATAAATATTTTTGCAATAAAATAGAAATTGCAATATGGATTAACCCCGAGTTTTTTGCAAACTGATAAACTAGCATTATTTTAATCCAGACAAAATTATTTCAGCTAACCAGATAGTATGCACTGCAGCAAAAGAATGTCATTTTCATTCGTGTTTCACATTCATACTTACTTTATATGCATTTAATTTTAGTTTTTGCTTCTTATGTAAATGTAATAAAAAGTGCGACTACTGGAGAAATTGATATTGATGAAATAAATAAAATAAAAAGTGTAAATTAACATTTAATTAATATTTTTGTTAAGCTTCCACAATTATTATTATTATTATTATTATTATTATTATTATTATTAGTAGTATTATTAGTAGTAGTAGTAGTAGTAGTAGTAGTATTAGTATTATTAGTATTATTAGTATTATTATTATTATTATTATTATTATTATTTTTTTTTTTTATTATTTTTTTTTAAAAAAAAGGGAGACTTTATTGAGTATAAAATGTTTTACAAGGTAAATATTGATTTACATAGTGTAATATGGAGATTTAAAATGACACATTGAATTTTTTTGTTCATAGCATTTCCAGAAATTGATCAACTTGTGGAAACTCAAAACATTAATCCATGAGAAGATTAAAGACAAATGAATGTTTCAACTAGGAATTATTTGTAAAATCTAGAGTTAAGTATGAATAGAATTTTAGGAATACAATATTGAGAAATCCAAATTGCGACAGATAAGTTGAGAATAGAAAAAACACTTGGAAGATAATAACATTGGAAATAATAAATTTAATTAGGGTGAATCATTTGCAATTAAAATCATTAGGCCAAACTGCAGCTTACTTTGCAATAATACTTGGATAATATCGTTTATAACAATAACGCTAAAAAACCGTTATGAATAGCATTTTTTTTTCTTTCTTGTGAATGAGAAAATAAACATTGGTAATGATTCCCACATCACTCTCATCCAAGCTCTCCCCTTCAAAATAACCAGGATTTAGGCCTCTGGGGTCCCTCCCAACAACCAGACTCTTTTGTCCAATCAGCAAAGTTGAGTGTAATGAAAATTTTAATTAAAAAGTACAATTAGGAATTATTTGGAAAAGTCTAGAGTTCAAATATGAAAAGTGTTTTAAGAGTCCAATATTGAGAAATCCAATTTGTGGTAGGTAGTTGAGAAATAGGAAAACACTTGGAGATAACATAAAATATGGACTAAATCAATCTACTGTTCAGTTTTTGCAAATGGCCTCAAGTATCTTAACAAGAGAGTAATCCTGAATACTTTGGAAAAATTATGGAAAAACTATGGTAAACAAGGGGGAAAAAATCAAAGTTTTGAAATGTCTCTGCTGAAAACTATTCTAATCCATCATGAAAATCACATAAACAGCAAAAGTCCAGCCCTATCAATAACATTTGAAGTAATAAAATTAAATAAGGTGAATCACTTGCAACTAGAATCATGAGGCCAAACTGCAACTTATTTTGCAATAATACATGGATAAAATCATTTATGATGATAACCTTAAAAAATCTTCATAAATAACATTATTTTTCCAATCTTGTGAATAAGAAAAATCAACATTGGTAATAATCACCACAGCACCTTTATCCCAGCCCCCTCCCTCAATAGAACTAGGATTTAGGCCTCTGGGGACCCTCCCAACAACCAGATTCTCATTCGTTTAACAAAATTAAGTGAAATGAAAATGTTCATTAAAAGATAAAATCTCTATATATTTATCTTTTGTAATTTTAATGGCTGCCATATATTTACATAGCATTTTTATAAAAGTTGAAATTATTCTTACTTGTGATTACATTGTTGATATAAATTGTATATGAAAAGAAAGCTAAGAAGCTTCTCTTTTTAATAGGGATAGTTTTAGAGAAAATTAATTTCCTAAACTAGAAAAAAGGGAATGAAACAGGGAGCCAGAAACAGGGCTGACTGGAGTCTTTGGCTCCTTCTAATAGACAGACTTATTATTACCTATTTGTACGTAAAATTCACATCTCTGGCAGCTGCAGTAAAACCACAAGTTCATAGCCTGTAAGTTTAATGTATTACAATATGAAGGCATAAAGTCATGAACATTTGCTAATGTGTTTAATAATAAAAAAATATTTATAAAGATAATAAAAGTAAGACTGCTAAAGCATTCTTGGAATTATGTATTCAGTGTAAAATGTATGCAATTAGGATACATCTTTGACAACTTATGGTAAAAAATGCTAGTATAGAATATATTTTTTAAAAAGGTATATCAATATCGTAGAAGCCTTAGGAAATTATAAAAGCAGTGTATTACTTTTATTTATTTTTTTTTTTAAAAAAATACTTTATAGAAAATCCACATTTGAATTGGCTTAAATTGTTAAAAATGTAGAATATGACACTAAGGTATGTTATAGTTTTTATGACTATTCTCAACTTGCAAATATTGTTTGAAAAACTAAAAGTGATAGTCATTTAAAAATATAGTATAGAAATTGGAAACCTATTATATAATAATTTATCAATGTTTATTAATGACAATAGTAATTATTCAAATTAATAACATAATAACATCATTGAATGAAATGGTTGAATCAAATTGAATAGATCATATTAAAATAGTAAGAAGACTACGATTGACCTTTGATGCCCTTTTATCATGGTTGAAAGTTAAAACATTTAAAGAAAAAGATATATCTGGCATGTGGATAGTGTTTGAAGTGAACAACTTGGTTTCTAAGTTGTATCCTTTAAAAACAGCTTAACATTTATCTAGTGAATAATTTAGCTTGAGAAATACAACGGTGGACAGAGAATAATTCAAATAAGTGAACAATTTTAATAATCCCTCATTCTTAGTTGTCAAAAATAAATAAAGCAAATAAATTAGTATTCTCCGCATTTTGGTAAAAAAAATAATTTGATCCATGAATAGATGAAAAATAATTTTAAAAACTCCAAGATGTAAAAGATAATAATTCCATTAATTATTGGATATAGTGAGTTTGATCTTTAAAGTTAGATAAAATTTGAGTATATTAAATAGTGACAGAATCAGAGAAAGAATAAACAGTGTAAATTCAGATTACCTTATCAAACGTTTTTTAATAGTCTATAGATGAGACAGGATTGACAAGCTGTGACTCCAGAGCTGCACACAGCTCTTTTAATGCATAGTTGCTGCTCTTTTTAAGTTAATAAATAATATAGTTGCAAACTTAACTAATATTTTTTAAAGAGTTTTCATTTTATTAATCATTTCACTATCAAAGTAAGAACAATAGTAATAATTGAATATATTACCTTGAGAAAAACATGCCAAACTTAACTAACAAAGACAGAATTTAGAGCTTTAGTGGATGGTGCATAAGTGATAATGTCATATTTTTGTAATACTTTGTGAGACATCTGGTGACTGTAAGGCAAATTTAAAATCAGATACATGAACTATCATGAATACTCCCATGCAGTTTCTCCTGAGTTATTTAATTTTAAATTGGCGACATGAGCTATCATGTTTTTTTGGTGAATGGTAGTTTTATACTGTTTTTATTAATTCATGTTTAGTTCATTAAATATTATACTATGCAAAAGAAAAATATTGAATAAAAGCTTCTAATATTGAGGGTAATGTTTAATATAGCTGAAAAAGAAATAAAAGTAGACAAAAAAATTGAGAATTTAGAAGTGAATGGACTGAATCTTATGCAGTTGTTGCAAATTTAACAGGATTCCCAGTGTATTTAATATGTCAAAAAAAAATTTTAATAACAAAAAATCAAACATACAAAGGCATTTTTAAATAAACATAGAGCATTTGCAAGCACTTATCAAGAGAGAGAACAAAAAAGAAAGGCAGAAGAAGAACTTTAATATAAAATGAACTTAAGTAAAATTACATTTTCAAAATGAATAAAATCAAATAATAATACAACTACTAATAGTTTTGTTGCCATTCTAGAAATAATAAAAATGGGAAAATTCATTTGCAGATTAGGATTTTGTGGAAGATTGTTTTATTAAAATGTTCATCAATCCTTTTTGTGATTTTAAAAATAAAATAGAAATAATTGCTAAAATAAAAGACATGCCAGTGTCTCCTAAGACTGTAAGAGACAGAATTGTTCTTATGGCAAAAAATGTAACTAGTCAGAATGTTACAGATTTAAATTCAACACCAGAATTTTCTATTGTCTGTGATGAATCTTGTGATGTATCAGAAAGAGTTATTTGATATACTGCCACAAATTCCAGGTGATAATATAGAATCTGTTGTTACCAATTGTTTGAAAAGTAAAAATATTGATATTAATAAAATAGTATCAATTGCAACCATGGAGCATCAAGTATGAATTGTGAAAAGAAAGGTTTTGTTTCTATTTAAAAAACTTATTTTGTATGATGTTTTTTTTCATTTCACTGCATAATCTATTAAGAGGCACTTTATTCACAAATCTTTCCAAAGGAAATAACATTAATTACAGACCTGGTGGTACAAATTGTGAACAAAATAATGGCAAGGCCACTATATCATCGGTAACTTTGTGTATTTCTTAAAAAAAGTCAATAACCAATATTCTGATCTTCTTGTACACCATAAAGTAAGGTGACTTTCCAGATGAGCAGTGTTAATGCAATTTACTGCTTGCATTAAAGAAATAAAATTATTTTTAAACCAAAAAAGATCTTGAATAGTTTGAGCTCAATAATCATGAATAGTTGCAAAAATTTTATTTTATGGTGGATATGATCTCATATTTAAACATACCAAACAAAAAACTGCAAAAGAAAGGAAATACAGCTATTTTGCTTTCAGAAGAAATATTTGCTTTTGAACCCAAATTATGTTTGTTTACCACAGATTTAGAAAAAGGCACATTGCTACACTTTTCTCTGTTCATGAAATATCAACAAGATCATATTTCAATAGATTTAACACATTTCCTGTAAAAATAGTGATAAATATGAAATTGGAATTTGGGGTGAGAGATTTAAAAAGTTTAGAAAGAGAAAAACAATCTTATTGTTTCTATTGAGGCTACTTGAAATTATTTCTACCAATTTTAATTTTTCAGCTTTTAGTGATATTGATTCAGGAGTTTTTCAACTAGAACTATTAGATTTAAAAACCAAGGAAATATGAAGTTCAAAATTTATAAATCCTAAAAGTGAATTAAAAAATTTAGGGAGACAGAAATCTATTTTTGCTGCACAAAATCTTAAAAGACAAGATTTAAGTTGTTTTTAATACTTGGAACAGTTTGACTATTACTTATATTCAAATAAAAACATGCATTTGGACTTTGTTGATTATCAGATCAGCATATTTTGCAAACAGACATTTCAAACATGAATTTTATTAACAATAAACTAAGAAATCAACTGAACTGTGGGTCTCTTGTTTGCAAATGAAAATAATGTCATATTTACCTAATTTTGACAAACTTTTTTAGAAATTCAGCAACAAAAATCTGATTAGAAACTATATATTGTTCTAACTTTTTTTCAGAAGCATATTCTTAATTTTTTTATTCATACAAGTTAAATATATTATAAATTATTTGTAATTCCACCATTCTGTTTGACCAACGAAAAGTGCTAATTGATATATAAGAATGTTTAAAACCATTTATTTTTTACTTTAATAATTATTTTATCATTATAATTATGAGTATTGTAACGTTAATAATAAATAATTGAATTGCAGGCTATTTTACTACAATACTTTTAAGGAAAGCACAAATAAACTCATTTTAACAAAAATAAACTCATTTTAGGCACAATTTTTAAAAATGTAGATTTCATAATTCAGGTTGCTGACTTGAGACCTCCTATTATTATTTTGGTAAATATAATTCTAAAAATGGCTCTTTACAAGAAAAAAAAAGATTGCCGACCATTTATTAATATGGGGGATTAACAAACAAAAATGCTTTTATTTTAGCCTTAAAAAATGTATAATGGACAAAACGACATTTCATGCACTTATTCTTCGAATAAAGGCATTATTTCAGTAAAAACAAATGAATTACAAAATACTTTTTTTTCAAATTTCAATAAGTTAAAATTTCCACATAACTTCAAATATATCTAATATAATTTTGGTTTGTCAATTTGGAAGCAACAATCTATACAAATGAAAATTGCTGTCAAAAGTAAGAGTGCTTTTACACATTAAAACTATCTATGCATTTCATTACACCTTAGAGAAGTTCCATTTGGAGAATAAATATTATAGAATACTATCACTTAAATTTAACTGAATGCAAATGCAAAATATTGCTTTCTAGGATTAATATTTTTATCAGAACATAAATTAATGAATATAATCATTTTCATTCATATTCCCAGTTAAAAAGATTTATTTTTTCTTTTAAATTCTTTATTTTATTTTATTTAAAAAAAAAAGAAATAAAAATCCTCTTCTTTTTGAAAAAAGATAGTAGACTTTGTGGAGATCTTGATTGTTGTAATGAATTTATTCCTTGTTAATGCTGAGGTCATCTAACTTGGATAAATCCAATGCATTTAATACTTTATCATTCATTATTAATAAGTAATCTTTTTACTACAAAAAAAATCATTCATCTTTCTACCCTAAATAACAAAGTTTTTTGGGGGATATTAGTGTTCAAAATGTATTTTTATAAAACATAGAAAGCCATTTTAATTATTATATATAGTTTTATTACTTATCATTATTTTACAAAATAGTATTACTATTGAGCTGAATAACAATTTTTACTTTATAACAAAATTAAAAAAACAATTGTTTTAATCTAAATCAATATAATTATTCTGCATCAAAATTTTAGCCCACACGAATTATTCTTTTTTTTTTTCATATGTCAAATGCGTTGACCGGGAAGCGAACTTATGTCAGCTGCTTGGAAAGCAGTTATGCTAACCACTAGGCCACCAACGAATTATTCTTGAATCCGAATTTTTTAAAAAAAACAGCAACAAATCGTAATTGGAATTATGTAGAACTGCAATTAATTTCTTTAAAAAAATACTCTCGGTTTATTTGATTTTTATTATTTCTAGAACCGCTGATAGGTAAGCTGGAGATAAAAAAAATTAGTAAAGAATTGTAGTAGTCGTCTTTAATTGAATAATTATTTAGACTGTCAAACTGAAATAGTTTGGGCATGTCTAAAATAATAAAAGTAATGAAGAGCACACAAATATATTTAAAAACGAATGACGGAATCACAATCTACATAAAAGTCAAAAGTAATTAAATGGTTTATGACTCAAGAATTCATAAGTATTATAAAAAAAAATAGATCTATAGAATTGTACGATCACCTTTTAAAAAAATAAAAAATAAAAAGGTGTTAAATAATAAATGAGTTCATTTGTAAAAGAAATCAGTTGCAATAAAATTTCAAAGTTAACCTGTCTTTTATAGAGACTCTATTTATGACAATTTATATGCACCAACATTCTGAAAGCTTTAAATTCAATCTTTTTAAAATGTACTTGTATATTAAATTAAGCACTGCTTCAATTATTTCATCACTATTTTAGAATCTTATTATAACCAAAAACTTTTTCCTCAATGTTACAAAAATGATTTTCAAACGGTTCAAAATCATAATTGCATCCTAGTACATTTAACTTCAATGTAAATAATAGTTTTTATTGTTAAAGCAGCTACGACTTCAAAGAAAGACTTAGGGTGAATACTGATCTTTTCTCTGTTTGAAGAAGATAATATGTTGCTCTTTTTGCAGAGTATAGAATAATTTTTAAACCAGAAAATACATATAGTTAATGCTTTTTGAATTCGGCAACATGCACTATAATGTTTATTTTTAAATTAGCCTATAGTTTCTTATTAGATTTACCTAGACTAAACATATTTACCTGAGATAAGTCTTCATTTTCAAATGAAGCTTAAAATATGTTAAAGATTTCAAAGGGGATGATACATCCATATGTAAATAAATGAAATAACCATATATTGTGGTACTCGACCCAAAAGTTTTTGTTCGGATGTCTCAATTGTACTTATTAAAGAAGTCTAGTGAAAACTAAGTAAGCTCAAACAGCTACCTATATATTTATGGAATGTAAGTTAAACGGACATTAAGGTTTCACATATGCTTATTCATAATACAATTAGTACAAATAAATAAAATAAAGTTAATTTTAATCACCTATTTTTTTAAATATATAATTTACAGAATTTTCTCTATTTTCATTCACGTGCCAGTATTGAATTTTAAAAGATCTTTAATTTTATTTTAGATAAATTATTGTCCTTTTAAATTGCGTCCGAAAGAAAACAATTTCAATTTATTGTTGCAATTAAGAACTAATAAAGAATACGAACAGACTATTGAGATTTTCTAATTAAAACTGTTCTAATTTGTCGATGGAAGAATTATTATTTTTTAAAACAAGATTAAAACGAGTTTTAATTAAGAAAAAGAATAAATTTTGAAAAGACGGCATTGGAGAATTTGTGTTAACTTTGAAAAGGTTTCTTTATTTATTTTAAAATAATTACATAAAATGTTCTGTTTACTTTCCATAAATTGTAAAAAAAAAATATTGAAAAAAAAAAAAAAAAGAAACCATAGAAAGTTTAATCAAACTATTAAAAATAAACTTCCCACGACTTTGATAAAAAATCAAATTGTTGGAATTCAAGGAAATGTAAACGTTATATGATCTGCTAAATAGAATGACTTTTAAAAATAAAATTTTTCATCAACAACGAGAAACCGAAATACGGCACTGTTTATTATTGTTGTTGTTGCTGCTGTTATAAGCTTGTAAAGTTTAAATGCCATTTAATGACTTTCTTGATGTTCACGACGAATTTTTGGGAGTATATATTAAGTAGAAATAATTAAATATATATAGTAATTGATGAATTGTGGATCGCAAATGAGACTATTGTTTGGGAAATGGATGAACGGCTTATTTATTTTTTAACGAGGAAAATTTAAAATGTTTGGAAGTCTATTATATAAGAATAAAAATAGGTGATTATTTATCTTTTTGGCATGTGTGTGATCAGGTGGGTCAGCAATATGAGATGGCACTGAGAGTAGTGGATCCTGTGAAAGTCTGAGTTCGAACCCCGCATATATTACATATATAAATGCAGGTTTAAGCCTGTACAATGTATTAACCTATATATTTATATAAAAATATGAAATAAATGCGTAGAAAATATATTATCTATTCATATTTATGGGTAAATGGGAAACAAAATTGTTGGCTGGAGATAAAGAATCTGAATTTTTGAAAGTGAATATCATAAAAATAATATATATAATCAATGAAATATAATATAAATCTTTATTATATAATAATAACAACTTGTAAATACATCACAGAAAAATTATATATATAAAAGCCTTTTTCGGTAATTCTCAATTTTTTTACCCTTCTCAATATGATACCTCGTACTAATACTAACACGTATATTACGTATATAGCGACATCTATTGACATTTTCTATAATTCACATTTTTATCATTTTATTTATTTCCCCTTATATTACTTTCCATTCTTTATCCATTACCCAATCATTCATTAAATCAATTGACTTTTTGTAAATGTTCATACATGTATTTATATTATATTTTATATAATTTGTTTCATATATTTTCCTTCTATTCATTTCCTTTATATAATTTAATGGTCTTATGTTTTTAATATAATCTATTTTATGTCCAGATTTTAAATAATGAACATATAATGCTGATCTATCATCCCTCCTTTCAATAGCACTATTATGTTCTTTTGCCCTTTGTTCTAATTGTTTTGATGTTTGTCCAAAGTAAACCATTTTACATATCCCACAAGTAATTTTATATACTGTTCCCTTTATATATTTCATATCATCTTTAATCTTATAATTTCCTATTAATATATCTAAATTTTTACTATTAGACCATCCTATTTTTATATTTTTATTCATATAATTTTTATTTTTAGTTAATATATAATATTATTTTTATATTTTTATTCATATAATTTTTATTTTTAGTTAATATATAATAAATTTTAGGTGTATATGCAATTTTAATCCATTTTGTATTATTTAATATTTTATTCCCTCTAATATTATTTTTATTATCATATAATATATTCCTAATATTTCTAGGATTATCCTAGAAATATTAGGAATATATTATATGATAATAAAAATAATATTAGAGGGAATAAAATATTAAATAATACAAAATGGATTAAAATTGCATATACACCTAAAATTTATGATATATTAACTAAAAATAAAAATTATATGAATAAAAATATAAAAATAGGATGGTCTAATAGTAAAAATTTAGATATATTAATAGGAAATTATAAGATTAAAGATGATATGAAATATATAAAGGGAACAGTATATAAAATTACTTGTGGGATATGTAAAATGGTTTACTTTGGACAAACATCAAAACAATTAGAACAAAGGGCAAAAGAACATAATAGTGCTATTGAAAGGAGGGATGATAGATCAGCATTATATGTTCATTATTTAAAATCTGGACATAAAATAGATTATATTAAAAACATAAGACCATTAAATTATATAAAGGAAATGAATAGAAGGAAAATATATGAAACAAATTATATAAAATATAATATAAATACATGTATGAACATTTACAAAAAGTCAATTGATTTAATGAATGATTGGGTAATGGATAAAGAATGGAAAGTAATATAAGGGGAAATAAATAAAATGATAAAAATGTGAATTATAGAAAATGTCAATAGATGTCGCTATATACGTAATATACGTGTTAGTATTAGTACGAGGTATCATATTGAGAAGGGTAAAAAAATTGAGAATTACCGAAAAAGGCTTTTATATATATAATTTTTCTGTGATGTATTTACAAGTTGTTATTATTATATAATAAAGATTTATATTATATTTCATTGATTATAAGATAAACAACATAAAGGAGTATTATTTCTTAGAATTAAGTAAATATATATAATATAAATCTGTATGTATATATGATAACAATAAAGGCAAAAATGGAATAAATATTTAGAATATTCACGTGGCTTATACGAAGATATTGACAAAACAATCAGAATACATTGTCTGGAGAATGAAAAAATCATAAAAATAATGAGATGGTAAAAAAAAGGAGATAAAGATTTTCGGGATATTTTCCCAATTCCATATAAAATTCAGAAACGAATTTAAATAACATATCACTTCATGAACTAGATACGAAAGTATATATAGATTTTATTTTGGAGTCAGCACTTCTACATT
Organism: Epiperipatus broadwayi; assembly: GCA_028023455.1. NCBI lineage: Eukaryota > Metazoa > Onychophora > Udeonychophora > Euonychophora > Peripatidae > Epiperipatus > Epiperipatus broadwayi. Next base: position 1,455,187 of record JAQFVV010000179.1, on the reverse strand, counting down.
TCTTACGATCGGGGGTGGCAGTTATAAAATTGATATAATTGGTTTAAACTAAGATTTTATATATCCAGATATCATTAGGAAAGATTGAGCACATGAGTTAATGTAAAGTACAGAAAGCGGTTATTAATCAAATATAAAAGCAAGGGGAAAGGAAATGAAAAAAAAAAAAAAAGAATATGTTTTTGCAGATTAAAAAAAGTCTTATAGCACACAATTGCAAGGGAGTAAATATAAAGTGCACTAAATTTTCCACAATAAGAGAAAAAGAAATTAATTGGTAATGAGTGAAATAGAGCAAATGGAAAAATTCATGAATTTGAAAAATATTCAATGAAGTCAGAGGGATTAATATTTGCTATCTGTAAATGTTTGCAAAATAAATAACTTCAAGCGAATAAATATTCTTTTGGTAATATTGGAAACACCTATTACCTAATTACAAAAACCAGTAAAAAAATTGAAAAACCTAAACTTTTCACAAATAGCAATACGATATTTATATTTAAGACGGAATAAAAGACAAGCAAAATAGTTCTTGCTAAATGTATTTTTTTATATATGAGACTAGAAGGCTATAAATTATTATATATGGTAATAGTTGCTTGGGAAATATAATCTCAATAATTATTTACATATTTAACATGATCATTGTTAAATATGGTATAAATGAGTGGTGAAATTCCCAGTTAGACTTCATTCCAAAAAACAGACTTAAATTTTTATATTAAGAAGAGGAATTTGCAATCTATATTTAATCATGAGTGATTTATTTCTTTAGAATTAAGATCAGTGTGTAATATGACCTTTTCCCAAAAAAAAGTTACAAGATGATTTTTCAATTTAAAATTGAGTAAGAAAAGATTATCACTTCACCCATAAACGTTGAAACAGACAGATCGGAGAACCGATCTTCGTTTCATATATTTTTAAGTACGGTAATTCGAACTACTATCCGCCCGCAGTGAGATTTGTCTATTTTCAGTCATAATAAAAAAATTAGTTATATATATTATGTTTTGTAAATAAATATGTAAGGTTCCGTATATAAATGTCACAAACCATGAAATAATATTCGTGTGTGCGTGTTTTGTGAATTTGTATCAATTTAATTTAAAGTTCATTGTGGGCGTATTTGTTTAAATTTTAGCTTTTTGTAAAATTATACAAAGTCGTTTAAAAATACTGATCAAAAGTCACATTCCTTTGATCAGTGTTTTTAATTAAAATCTAAATTGCAAAATGTACAGAGTAATTAAATTGTATTCGAAATTAGTTAAGGAATTTATATGTGTAATTACTGTGTCAATTTAAAAATTGCGTATTAAAGTAAAAGATTGCTGGAAACGGAACAATAAAAAGGATAATTGAGATTGTATGGTCAAGCTGAATGGCTGGAGGCTGGAAAAAGTAGGCGGAGCCTAAAAACAAAAATCAGGCGGAAAGGTCAACTGTGGCGATCTTAGAGAAAAACGAACATTCTAACTTTTGAGGTCTTTGAGAGAGGTAGTCTCAAGACAGCACAGCAGTTGAGAGTAATTCAAACAAATTTGTTAAGAAGTTCACCGGTAAACCGCAATGTTGATGGGCTAAGTGCCAGGAGCTGGTCTCTGCCCTGCCAATTTGGGTCTTCGTGCCGCTGACTGATCATGTGTTATGTGCTTCATAATTTCCAGCTTCCAATCTCCAAATTGACAATGCCTTGCAAATAACTTTCAAAATGCGCGCCTACGTTCGTCGGAAATATAAATCGTCAGAAGCCAAGCTGGATGAAGAAAGAAGAGTAACTGTGTTACATGAACTTTTAGCTTTCTCCCGAGCTTAATGTTATCAATCAAATAAACGACATGTAAGTTTTTATCTTGTTTATAATGATACTGTTTAACCTGTCAGTAAATTTTCTTTTCTTTTAATCCTCCGCTCTAGTCTTTAGAAATAATTCATAAAAATTGTAATTAATAGTAATAATAATTCAAATGAATGCATTTATATTTTTTTTGTTGCTTATTCCATAAACAAATGATGCCAATAGTAATATTTCCCAACTCTGTGTAAAACTAGTGTATAATGATGATTAAGTTATTTACAAGTAATTCCGTTTTCTGAATTAAATATTCTTTCATATTCCGAGTTGGTAAATGTTAACTCACTTTATTATTCTATGTTAAGTTGTCATATAATTGTAATCTAAGGTTCAATCTTAAATATATAAAATGATTTCCGAGTATTGTATTAATGTCATATATGAAATAAGAAATAACTCACTGTATAATTTGATACTATCGCTACCGCCTGTCAACCTGGAGGGTTAGGGGTTTCAGAGTAAAATTAATTAATTATTGTTTTCGCAGTCAGTTTAATTCTGCTATGTTTATTGGGATAAGGATCTCAGCCTGTGGCGTAGAAATCGTCTAGATTCCAGGTTTTGTATAATTTCTTTTAAAAATCCACTTCAAGTACTCGTCCTTCATGTTTGTGGCAATGCCTTCCCTTCGCTGAAGTTAGCGTCTCACCATACTACCATTGGGAAAAGAAAGCAGTTTCTTTCCCAGGTAATCTCTTAGATCACCGGGGTCGACATGATCTCGACTGGTTGTAGTGTCCCGGAACTACTTGGGGGCATTAAGCCTTGTTAAAGTACAAGCCGCCCGGTATTCCGTTGATGCACCGCAAGTGATTACTGTAGGGCTCTTGAATCCAGGCAACCACCAGTACATCTATCTCCTATGTCGTATTTATATGAAACCACCTCCAACTGTTCGTCTACGTAACGGCTCGAGTCTATTCGAATAAAATAAGTTAATAAATAATCTTTAGATAAATATTTTTTTTTCAATGCTAAAATACTCTGATTCTCTTAGCCATCCCTCAATCATTTAACTACACAGCTATTGGCATGAGTTTGGTCACCGGATAAAATGATTACTAAAGACTAGTAGCCAAATACAAGAGGATTCATGAAAGTCTTACCGTACTATTGAATACTATGTTTATATGCTTATATTTCTATTTTCTTATTAAACAATTTATTTAATATAATTTTGTGTCCTCCACCTTATTACTCTCCAAGTCTATTTAACCATTTGCTGGCTGTATTGGCAACTTAAATATATACGTTACATGAATGACCGGTCCAATATCTAGAGTCTAATAAATCTATATATCATTAACTGTAAGAATTTAGTCTATGTTCTGAGCTGAGCTAGAAAAGGGATAACCCCGTGCTGTTATAAAGTCATCATCGGTTAGTCATACCGGGGTTTGGGTTTGAATTCAGTTGGCGTTTGGAATGTATTCTTAAACGCGGACTGGGTTTGAACTCGGGTACTGTGTATGAGTAAGCGTGGTGGATTTATACCGGTACAACGTATTATTGTCAAAAATGCATAATGTGTAAACTATGAAAGATTTTCTGTGTCAAAGAGTAAATTGAATTATAAGTTAAAATAATATTAATCCCAACAGAAAAATCTGGGTGATACATATCTATTGTTGTTATAGAAAAATCAGGCGATTCTATGCATGTTACAGTGAATATAGTGTAAATGTGAATAAAAGTTTATGAAAGAATATATGCAACTAATGTTAGAGAACTGTTACAAAAAATAGAAAAGTTCTCTTATTATTCACTTGGAATCCTTTTTACTAAATGCATGTAATAAAGAATAAGTAAAAGTTTGTGATCGTCAATTTTTATATTCAATCTTGTACAAACCTGTATTTATAAATGAAATATGGATGAGCCATGGCTTTATTAACACCAGAATTATCAAGGTCGTTATAAAAAAATGGTGTGTCTTTTTGTACCCAATTTTATTGCCATTAATAAGAGTTAAACAGGATACAGCATCTATTTGATGAAAACTATTAGTTAAATCCAAGTTTTGCATTTACACTTTGCTTTTCCTATATCAGAAGGTTCTATATAAATAGAAACAGCTTTATAATTTTCATTATTTTTTTCAATAATTTCTTTAATTTTGTAACAATAACCTTGATCTAAGTCTAAAATTGCTCTTTAACCTTCTATTGTTATTCCATAATTTATGGTACTTTTTATTTACAGAATCTCTGAACATAATGTTGTTTTTCTCCATACGTTCATGTCCTTTTCTCCAAGCCTTTAAGGCTAATTGCACCCCATTGTAACTATATTTTTACCTATTTCATGAAAAGTATTATTTTGTGAATATTAAAATATATTAATTTTGGAAAGGTATTTGAAGAATCACTGGAAAAAAAATTTTTTAATAACATTATCATAAATCATTACTAAAGCTCTAGCTAAGACAATTGAAGGCTTGTTTAATTTTTTCTTCTCAGACAAATTACAATGAAATATTGCAAAACCATATCTATATAATATTTAAATACATGTGCACTATCTGCACTAAATGTAAAGTAATTAAAAGGACTTGAACTCAGACTTTTAAGCTCCACACAGCTATCCATTCTTATCCAATTAATACACTTATTCACATACCTGTGAAAAAGATAGGTGTTCTTCAATATATGTATTTCATGCTGAATCAGCCCTCATCAGTTGTTCCAGATCACCATCTCCCACACATATATACAATCAGTGCAGCTTCAAACTTTAATGAATAAGCTTCAATCTTCTCCATCCTCCAACTTTTCAGCCATCCATATAACTGAAAATTTGAGGATGGAACACTCAATGTGCTTGTGATGCCAATATTATTTATTGTCATACCCACATTGACTTAAAGTCACTCTGACTTCTCACATATAGAATCTTAATATGCTCATTTAAATCTACAGAAGAAAGATGGGTATGGCAATAATATTGGCATCAACAAGGGCTTTGAGTGTTCTATTCTCAAATTTTCAATGATATGAATGGCTGAAAAGTTGAAAGATGGAGAAGATAGAAGCTTGTCTATTAAAGTTTAAAGAGTTGCTAGCATAATATAAACTGAATGCTGATTGTAAATATGTATAGAAGATGGTGATCTGGACCAACTGATGAGTGCTGGTTTAGCATGAAATAAATATATTGGAGATAATTTATCTTTTTGACATGTATGGGGTCATGTGTATCAATTTTATAAGTTGGAGTAGATAGCTGTGAGGAGATGAAGTTCTGAGTTCAAGTCCTTCTAATTACATTACATTTAGTTTGATTTAAATATTTAATATGTATTTAAATATTAAATATTCAGCCTGTATTCTGCCCATCCCTCTTCTGTAGATTTAAATGGACATATTAAGATTCTATGTGTGAGGGATCAGAGTGACAAAGTCAGCTTGGGTATTACAATAATATTGGCATCAACAAATGCTTTGAGTATTTCATCTTCAGATTTTCAATGATATAAATAGCTGAACAGTTGAAGGGTGGAGAACATTTAAACTTGTCCATTAAAGTTTGAAGATTTGCTGTCATAATTTAAACTGAACACTGTTTGTATGTAAGTGTGGGAGATGATGATCTGGACCAACTGATGAGTGGTGGTTCAGTACAAAATACATATATTGGAGATCATTTATTTTTTTCACATGTATGCAATCATGTGCATCAGTTATATAAGATGGGATGGATAGCTGTAGAGAACTTGAAAGTCTGAGTTCATGTTCTTCTAAATTTTATATATATATATATATATATATATATATATATATATATATATATATATATATATATATATATATATATATATATATATTATATGTTCTTTATAAAATTTTAAATTTTATTTTGCCTTTTAAAATTATTTCAATATCATTATTAAATGTAACATAATAAGATTTAGAAAAAGCCAGCAAAGACAAAATGAAAAATACACCATCTTAAGAATTCTAATTTATATCAAAAAACAACAAATATGACCAGAAAATAATAGCAATTAGCCATGATGATATGATCAATGGTCATATTAGATAGATAGTAGTAGATGCATACATCCATTTGGTGGAATATAAATCTATAAAAAATGTGGTAAACCATAAATATGGTAAAGAGACATTTGCTTAAGAACAATTAATCAAGATGGTTATAAAAAATTATAATAAGCTAAAACTTCATAAAGTAAATTTGACTAATTCATGAATGAGATAATTATTAAACAAAAAACCACCTCCATACTATCCTGAAATCAATGAACCTGCTAAAAATCAGTTTAACTAATCAAATAGAAACATTAAATATTTAATTATGACTATCATGTATGAAGCTTCATTTTTAACCATAGAACTTCAAATGTGATTTTTTTTATAGAAACTGATAAATCATCAATTGAATTATTAGGAATAGTAAATTATAATGAGACATCTTTTTTTTTTTTTTACTTTTGACCAGACTAATTCAATAACTTATCATTGAGACATCATTTTCACTTTTGATCACACTAATTCTATAACTTGTCTTAAGAACAATGAAGTGCAAAGTAGACAAAAAGGTTGTTAGAGATAGTTTAAAAAATTTGTAAAAAGGTAACATATAGAAATAATATCCAATCAGATTATACATGTAAAATATGAGAAAATTTTGTTTTATAAATATATGTAGATAATCTAAAGATAGTACAGTCATTTTGTTACAATTAAAATGAAGTGAAAGACAGCAATGTCAAAAATAATATAAACAAAAATTTGAAAAGGGATATGATTTGGTAAAATTAACAATGAATCCACGGGAAAAATGATGCAGAAACTTTTGATATGAGAGATTTTCTGAAGATTAAGTAAAATATCTCACAAGTCAACCTGAGGAAAATAAAAACACTCATATAAACCCAAAAGCTTATAAGAAAACAAGAAATATAAAAATTCAGCTATTTTGGAATAGAAGAATGTATTCATCATTTATTACATTTACGTTGTATTATTCTTGAAAACTTATTGATAAAAATTTGTAGTATATAAATTGTTCATAAAAATAAGATATTAGTATAATCCCCTTATAAAGATAAAATAAGATATTTAAAAGATAAGCTATAAGACGTATTTCAAAAACATTCTGGATTAATTATTCTTTATTAAAACCTTTTATTATTTGTTACTTCAAAAAACTTATATATATATATCAGTAATTATATTAAATATTTCTATTTTTCCCAATATTGCTAAAAATTCTTGGTTTGCTTTTATTACAGCAGTGTTTTACATGTATTATTATTTTCGGGTTTATAATTTTTTTGTGTGTGTTATTAACAGACGTAAAAAACGGGAAAATACAATCTAATGCATTATTAGAGAAAACAGAGAGCTATAAGACTCTACAAGAAGTAAATCTCAATTCCTAAGTTATATATCATAAAACAATAAAAAGTCATATATATATATAATATTTGAATACAGATTTGATTGACAAATAAGTGAATTATAATTGTAGATAAACAAGTGTAGGTAGATATAAATCATGATAACTTTTAATTTCGAATTTAATAATTCGAAATTACTGATACATAATATAAAGCAGTAATTGTTTAATATTTTAAAATTAAAAATTGTGCAATTTGCATATTTAGTTATTTATAAAAATAATCTATAGCAGTCATAATAAAAATATATATTTACACTAATTTAATTGTGTTCATTATTGTTCGCATGAAGCGATACAACAGAAAAAGAAAAGTAAAAGCGTTACTTATCACTAACAATAACTTCATCATTAAAGAAACGGAAAACTGTATCCAACTCTCAAGAAATAGCTTATTTAAATAGCTAATTTAAATAATTAATTCTTCAGTAATATATACTGCAGAAACTCACGACTACTATGAATTTGGTTCTATAAGCCAAAATCACTCTCGGTTGTGTTTATTAATTAATAAAAACAATTCGTTATTTCCTACACATTTTGGATTTTCAATTTTTATCAATATATATAACAAAATGTGTTTACTTTCATGTAATAATTCTCTCTTTCTCATGGACTATTAGTCACTAATTCCTCCTTACCTCTCCGATATTAATCACACCAATTTGCCGCATCATAGGTTCAGTCTTATGCGGGACATCTTCTTAGCACGTTTGTTGATAAATTGTGTTTTGACAGTTTATGTTAGGATGTGTAATATCACTTTATGTACATTTCTGTTTTGGTGAAAAAAAATACCCCTATTAAATAAAAAACATGAGTGAAAACCAAAAAAAAACACCAGTGTTGATATGGACAAAAATAAATCATGATATCATAATTTCCATATCATGGTCTCATAATCTCTATATGATTGAGACAAAGATGAAAAATCTTTTGTTTTAATCTGTCGTTCACATAATTTAAGCCTATCAATATGTTCACTTATGAAAAACAAGAACAAAATTAAGGAATACAGTTCAAAATTGTGGAAATGCAGTAAGCATTTCCAAATTCATACATTGTCGAGTTCATCTTCATTATGCTTTAAACTTTTTTAATAATATTTACCTAGATGTTATAATAACTGAAACACACATGCTTATTATATACTTGTGTCTATATATGTAATATATAGGGTATATGAGTACAGACTTTCACATGACCCACCACTCTCCACACCATTTCATAACACTGATACACTTGAGCACATATATGTTGAAAAGATAAATAATCACCAATATAACGTATTTCATGCTAAACCAGCAATCACCAGTTGGTCCAGATTACCATCTCTACACATATATGCTATAAGTTCTCAGATATATATTAAGATAGACAATCCTCATACTTTAATGGACAGACTTCAATATACTCCACACTCCAACTCTTCAACCATCCATCCAAATAAAAATCTGATGATGAAATGCTCAAAATCCACCCTGAGGCCGAGATTCTTTGAGCATTTCATCATCAGATTTTCAATTGGATAGACAGTTGAAGAGTTGGAGTGTGGAGTAGATTGAAGCCTGTCCATTATAGTATGAGGATTGGCTATCTTAATATATGTCTAAGAACTTATAGCATATATGTGTAGAGATGGTAATCTGGAGCAACTGATGATTGCTGGTTTAGCATGAAGTACATATATTGGTGATTATTTATCTTTTCAATATATATGTGTTCAAGTGTATCAGTGTTATGAGATGGTGTGGAGAGTAATGGGACGTGTGAAAGTCTGTGCTCATATACCCTATATACTAGTTGCTATAAGTATATGATTGTGTCACAAATGCCTATATACATATAGCTTTATTTTTTTCTCAATTAAAATAAAAAAAATTTGATAAAAAATATCTTCAAAATATGAAAATTTATTATATAATAAGAATTCTTTGAAATATTTTTTTAAAATAGAAACAGAATATTTAGTAGAAATATATATATATATATATATATGTGTGTGTATGTGTGTGTGTATTTTGAAAACTCTTTTTGAGGTTTTTTCTACTTTCCTTTATTTCAACTTTCATACACATTTTAAAAAGTAATAAGGTACAAAACTAGAAGACTGCCTGTACATATAATAATTTTTTTTCTTTAGCTAATGTTCAAAACATTGTGGTCATTTTATTACATTTATTATTTGCAGTTTATAATGATTTTATATAAGAGTTAAAGTGACAAACACAAGCACTATTAGTATAAACCATTGAGTTACCTCTAATTGATATAATTCAATTAGTTTTATACCATAAAAAAGTGACCATTGTATGTTAATGATTTTATATGAAAAATTAATTCAAATTGTAATAAACCAGAGAGATATATAAAAAATTAGTTTGGATATTTAAAACAAATTTAATTAAATTGACTTATTTAACATTTGCTTCTCTAGTGGTTATGATTCAAATTAACTTTGCATATGCAATCTTGGACATATTGTAAAAGGAAGAAGCTGGTGTCTTACTTTAAAATTTTGCTTAAATTACATCACCCAGAGAGTAGTTCAATAGCTTATATTATTAGAACTTGGACTTTGTCATTTTGATTGAAACATAGTATTTGGTTTGTAAATATATATTGTTATGTATTTGGTAGTTGAGTAAATTTAAATATCAGTTGACTCAAATCAATTTGTTTTAAATATCTTGTCTGATTTAATAGTTAATTTTCTGGTTGTAATTCAAATTAATTTTCCATATAAAATTTTAGATACAAAATAAAAAGTTTAAGATTGAATTTTGGCAAAAGGATAAGTCAGTTATTTCAATTAAAGGTGCTTGGAGATACGTTGTCTTGGTTATGATGTATTATTTGACTTTGTAATTATATATTTTTACATGTTTGATATTTTATTATTATTTGTAGTCTTTTAAATTGAATAGAATCACTCCTGTTCAGTAAATTTAAATATGAGCCCATTTAAATAATTTTGCTTGTAATATATTGACTGATTTAACATTCCCTTTATAACCTGCTGTGATTCAAGAAAACTTTCTACACAAAATCTTGGACAATAGTAAAAAGTAGCGATTTACTTTCTTTAAAAAAAATATTGAATTATTTGAGCCAAAAGGCAGTTCAGTTGGTTATATTAACACTGCTTGGAGTTCATTGCTTTGTCTCTTACATATTATTTGTCATTGCAGTAATCATTATATACACATATCCATTAATCTGTTGTAATATTGTTAGATGAGTTTAAAATGTCTTATGAATTTCTTTAATCATTTACTGTGTGGGAAATCCTCAAATTCTCATAAGTGTATTTCCAATTAATCTGAAACTTTAGCTACAACAGAGAATAGTCCATTATACTTAACAACTTTTTATAACAAAATCAGGTAATATGAGTATAGGATATTGAAATTAACAAACAACTTTTATTAAAATGAGATAGGAAAAAATAATTTAATCGCAAGAAAATGATTTCTTAAAAGAAAATAAAAAAATAGTTATACTATGTAATAGTTTCGGAGGGAGGCAATGTTTAACTTGGATATCAAGGTTATTGGAAATAGATCTTAGACACATAAACTTCAGATTTTATTTAGAAGAAATCATTTTCCATCATTGTCATATCATAATTCACAAATAACTCCATTAAAATAAATTCAGAAAATAGGAAAAATGTCAACTACTATAAACAAACAAAAAAAAAACAATACTTGGTTTAATGCAATAAAAGTGTTTAGCATATTTTCTTTTTTTTTTTTTTTTTAAAGTAAGATAAATCTATAATTCAATTATCAATAACTATTTACTTTTCTTATACTTTTCAGTTGAATATAAATTTTCATTTATATGCAAAGAACACATTTACTAAAAGAAAGAAAATATTTTGTGGACTTTGAAGAGAGAATTAAGAAAAAAGATTTATTAAATGTTCTGTGTAGAGTGTACAATTGTATGGTTATAAAACTTGGACAATGAGTAAAAAGATTAGGAAACAGATTATAAATCTTTGAGTTCACAGAGAAAGATGAAAAGATAAATAAAAAAAATTTGAAAAAACTAAATGAAAAAAAAAAAATTGATTGAGAAAATTAAAGCTAGAAAGAGAAATTGGATGGACATATATTAAGAAAAAAAATAGTTTAATGAAAGATGTTTTGGAGGGAATGGTGAATGAAAACAAGAAGAAAACAGAAAAGATTTGCTTTTCTTGATAATATGAGATAGCAAGAGCTACAAAGTTTGAAGAATTGGGCAATGAAAAAAATGGATTGGAGAAATGAATGAATTTATGATATGATTGTGCAATTGTCAGATTTGTATAGTCAGCACAACTAATCTTAAAAATCAAGCAGTGATCAGTAACATGCATGTCTGTGTGTAACATTGATATAAACATTACCACAAAATAGAACCTTATTACCTAGCCCCCAGAACAATTTCCACATAACTACCACATCTGATGTTATCTTAGATGCCCTTTTTCTTATCTGCCACTGAGGTCAGGAAGATACAAGAGACTCTTAAAACTAAAATAAAATACTATTTGCAATAAACAAGACACAAATGTGAAAGGCAATGTGTGTATACATTTATTAATAACAATAAAATAAAACAAAAGTGAAATAAAAGTTCATACAACTAGATTTAAACCTAAAATTATATTGTGCTTCTTACAGGTTATAAAAAAAATAATTAGCAACCAACAACTTAATTATCACTAACTTATATACAATAGAGGGACTGTATGCTTTATATATCTTAATAGTCTCCAGGGAGGATATTCCATTGTAGTTTCTCTATTAATTAATGGATAATCAAGCAGGATGAAGCTAGGAGTATTTATTTAATTATATTAAAGTCACAATCATTAATAGATGACCACAATGAAATTAGAATTATGAGTGACTGCATGCTTGAAAGATCAAGCTTTAAAAATACATTAAAAATACTGAATGTGGTGCTAGGTTAACCAAATGGAACTATATTCAATAATGAAATAGACATGGGGAATGCCCATCTTGACGAGATTATATCCAAGAATTTCATTGAAGCAGAGGGTCATACAAAATAGGAATGAATGTGTGCTACTATAACCAGTAAAAAACTTATTACTATTAAGCATGCAATTTTTCTGCACTGATAATAATATTAAAGACAACAGTTAAGTTTATCTGAGTATCTATATGAGAGATACGTCCATCTTGGCGTGAGCATTTCCAGGGTACTCAGCCAATTGATTTACGTGAAGCATGAATGATCAGCTGCTTGCAGAATAAATATACAAACTAAACAAAATAGCTAAATAACCCAGCAATGCAAATTAATTATAAAAGAAATTGAACAATAAATGACTCTTAATTATTAAAACCTGAAAAATGAAAAAACAAGGGTAAGTAGCCACATTATAAGTTTGAACAAGTGATCATATATTGTTTTACATGGATAAATTAAGGTTGAATCAGTTCATTCAAGATAAATAATTTAAAAAAACAATAAAAATTAATAATCCTGATCCTAGAGATTTTACTCACACATACTAAGAAATACATTACACTATAGCTCAAGAGGTTTATAATTTCTATATACAATTATAATTAAACATGGTTAACACAACTTATTCACATATACATATTGATCCCTTCAAAAGAAAATATAAATTAATTTTATTTTAAACATAGTTTTTAAAAGTAGTTCAATTTATTTTTATATCTGTTCAGTAAAAAAAAAAAAAAACACTTAATTTTATAATCTCAATAATTGCAACTGTAAAGTTTCGATTGAAGTGCATGACTTGACATATTTAAAAAAAACAAAATCTTCAAACCAGATGAGGAAAGGAGGCAGGGAGATTAAAACATCTCTGTGCTTTTAATTAATTAACTTTCTTTTAAGGGAAGTGGGAGGGATATGATTCTTGGAATTTTAAGAAGCAAAAATAAGTTTACAGACTAGCTCTTCATCATCTGATCCTCAGATAAATGTAGCATATATATATAAGAATTAAAAATGACTGCATCTAGCAATATACTCAATCATTCTTAACAAATATGGGTTAGTAAAACATAATATTAAAGAAAAATATAACCCAAACAAAAAGGATAGAAATAATACAAGCAAAAAGGGAAACATCAAATGCACATGAATTGTTTTATCAATATAGGGTTACATTGATCTCATGGCAAGTTCAATGTTTCTCTGATTACCTTCCTGAAGGATTTTTAAAGAAACATGGCAACGTATGAAACAGCATGTACATTTAATGACACATAGCTTCATGATGCAATTCACACTCATTGGCTCCTGGATTATGGAGAGAGGCTGGTTCTTCAGAGTAGCAATTGAATGAGGGTGGGATAATTGACTAGGTAGCTTATTTCTTGAATGATGGTGTGGCAAGTCAGTAGGCTGAATTTATTTATGACAGCAGGAACATAGGCACAGATACACTGGTCAGCAAACTTCAAATGGACAGCAATTCACCAACTCTATTGGGATTCCAAACTTGCATTTTTCTGGAATGGCAAAGGGTAAGCATACACAAACTTCTACTCATAGGTTAGCATTATACACTTCTAGCAGCCAAATAATTAATGAAACATCTTGTAAATACCTTGGAAGGAGAGCTTGTTGATACTGTTGATGAATTTTTCTCAACAAATGACAACCTGGTTGCAGAATTTTCTGATCAAAAACTAGCTTGAAGAATTTTTCATCAAAGATCCTGTTTTTACATTTACTTAGGTATTTATACTATTTTTAGACTAAAGGCACCTAGATTAGTATTAGTTTAAATTTTTTTTCTGATAATAATTTGGATTAGCTTAATTACTATTTAATTCCATATCTGTTTATGAATTAGAAAAATGTTCCAAATTCTGAATACCTTTTATTTACTTGCATTCCTTGTAATAATTAAGCATCAATTAACACCTTTTCATCAGGAGGCCAAACATTGTAAAAATTCTTGTAAATATATAATACAAAGCAATTATCTGATTTTTTATTAATTAGATAACGTTTTAATTAATCTGCCTTTACAAACAGTCTTCATTCACAAAGCTATGAGTATGAGATTCCAACATTAAATCTCGAAAGCGCTAAGCAGATCTATTATAGATTATAGTATAATTATAGATTCATTATTTAATGGAAAAAAGTCGCATATTTATAATTAAAATATAATGTTCAGAAATTTTAAATAGCTGAATTTTAAATTATAGCTAATCTCAGTTAACCGTTTTAACTCTTTTTAAAACACACATTTATGTGCCTTTAAGAAATTTAATAAAAAAATTTTTTTTTATTTTCCCTATGGCAGAGTTTAAAAATATTTTGATACGAATTGGCATGAAGCATATATATGTAAGTATGATTGATTGATTTAATTAAATTAAGTAACTAATTAATTAATTAAGGGATTATAACAAAACATTTTTAATTTTTTTATCATCTTGTGTCTGTATGAGTTGCTCTTAATCCATAGCGTTTCTTCAGTAACTTATTAATAGGTTTTAATAAATCGCGGTAATTATATTAATTACATTTTTTCAAAATGAATGTCATTGGTTTGTTTTTAATGCTAATTATATGTATTAATATTTATTTTTTCTCTTAATCAATTTGTATATTGAAAATTAAAACTTCTAAGGTGAAGTAAGTCCTCATAACTAACATGCGATATATATATATATATATATATATATATATATATATATATATATATATATCACCGAATGGTTTAAATCAAACTTAAACTGATCTTCAATATATTCTTTTTTTCTTTAAAAATTAAAATGGCAATATTTGTTTATGAAAGGTTGTTGGATGACTAAATATATAAAATTGTCTTATTTTCATTATTCTGTCTAAAATTCTCCCTCATTCTAAAAATATTTATTTATTCGTATACAATCAAGAACTTTCTTCTATTAATTATCTTCTTTTTCTTTTTTTTACAATCAATGAGAATTGTATTTTATTTTTACAAAAAATGTAAGTATTTTAATCTTGGTTTAAATCTTTTTTATTTCTCATTATTCTCAACTCACTTAAAAACTTTAGTATTTTAATTTAGGCTTCATATTTCACAATAATAAGTCAAATCAGAAAAATCTTTGCTTAAGAATATATGTTTACGTTTTAATAGAATAAAAAAATGTATTGTTATTGTACTTTAATTGTTAAGACTGACTAATATTGACTTCGAAACATAATTATATTTAAATACAAGTATATTATATATACTTTTAAGATAGATGTAATTAGAGAGAATTTGAACCCAGATTTTCAAGCTCCCTTTAGTCATTTACTTCATCTTATACAACCGATACACATGACCACATACATGAGAAAAAATAAAATGATCTCCAATAGACGGATTTTATGTTGAATCAGCACTCATCAGTTGGTCCAGACCATCATCTCCACACACACACACATATCTATAATCAGTGTTCGGTTTATTTTAAGATATTAAATCTTCAAACTTTAATGGGCAGGCTTCAATATTCTCCACTCTCCAAGTTTTCAGTCATCCATATCATTGAAAATCTGATGATGAAAACTGACAAACAAGGACTTTGAAAATGCCCCATCAGAATGTCAATGATATGAACAACTGAAGAATTGAAGAGTGAACAAGATTGAAGCCTTCCCATTAAAGTTTAAAGATGTGCTATCTTAATATAAACCGAACCCACATTATATATATATATATGTGGGGGGGGGAGATAATGGTCTGAACCAACTGATGAGTAATGGTTCAGCATGAAATAAGTATATTGAAGTTCATTTATCTTTTTTGCATTTATGTGGCCATGTGTATCGGTTGTATAAGAAGGAGTGGATGACGAAACGGAGCTTGAAAATGTGGGTTCAAATTCCTTCTAGAAACGTAATTTGTATTCACCTCATCAATTGTTTTAATTATAATGTTGTGGGCAATATAAATAATAACTCTTCAATTTTCTAAAATGTTCTTTTTCAAATTTTCCTCAAGTTTGCGAAGTGTCTGTCATTTATAAATTTTAAACTGAAAATTATCAGCTGCAGCTAATTGTTTCATAAATAAGATAATAATAATTAAAATTATTTTACCTTGCTTTTCAATTTATAGTATATATATATTAATACTTTTTTTTTAAATTTAAGCTCTTGGAATGACAGTTTTAAAAAAGAGTGGTTACCAAATGCATAAATGTATTATTCTCAGCTTTGAAAATGAAACCCTTATTGGTGTAAGCAAAAGGAGGAAACCAATCTAGTGATGTTGCTATATGAATCTGTACTATCTGGTAATCACTTATTACTGCTTTCAAATGGCAGTGTTGGAGTAGACAGCTATTCAAGATTAAGTGATTTTATTTAAGTTAAACTACCAAATGATATTATATTGGAACACACGTTTTTTTTATTTTGCTAGAAAAGATATCTATAATTTAAAAAAAAACTATAGTTATTAAAATATATAGTTATGCCTACAATTAAAAAAACGTATATAACTATACAGGTTGTTTGACGTACCAAGCAGGTTATCTTGAATTCAAACCTTATTTTTAGCTTAATAATATATAAAAAGTTAAATATGTTTGCCAGATACATTATTGCATTGTTCCTAACTGTGAATTTTATATTTACTGAAGATAAAGAAATATGCCATAAATACATTTTGGAATCGAAATTTTACTGCATTAATATATAATAATCATTCGTTGAGTCAACACCATTATAGATGGTTCTAAAGTAACAATCTGTCTGGTTTGAACCCTGTTAC